>JAECUM010093961.1:0-15402 GCA_016617855.1 Megalonaias nervosa | reverse complement strand
ACAGTATTGTATTGTATTGTATTGTATTGTATTATGCCAATGCCATTGCATTGTACTGTATATTGTACTGTATGGTATTGTACTATACTGAATAGTATTATATTTATATTATATCAGTGTACTGTATAATATGGTATTGTACTGTAATGCAAATAAATAAATTAAAAAAACAACCAAAAAAGAGAATGGATTGTAAGATAAAAAATATTGATGAATGATGACTGACACATGCCCCTGACTCCACCTCACCCCATTCACCCCCCCACACCCCGCCGTCTACCTATACTGATTTCAAAATTCTTTATGCTATCTAAAGAAATGAAGACTGATCGATCACGACAAAGTCAAATGGAAAACTCATTACTTAAATAACATTGATATAAAAAATACAAAACAAGGAAATTAATCAGAAGCAACAGACCATCACACAAATTTTGGGTGGAATGCTGGGAACATACTTGCCACAAATATATTCTTGGAGGTCATAAAGTAACAATACTATGGAACATTCTGAACCTTCAGTTCACGACAATCACTGCTGAACCAGCAACACCAGAAATTCCAAATCATAATCTAGACTAAAAACTGAGTATTACAAAAGTCCATCAGAGTCAAGGCATGTGGTAAATATTTTAAAACATCACCAAACCATAAATGACCTTTTTTCATATCACATATACATATACTGTAACTAAACCTGGTAACCAACATGAATTGGTTTTAATAATAACAGCACTAGTAATACTTGTTCTTGTACAATTATTAATTACTACATATAATGTTATTAATGAAGAAATTAAATATCAAATATTTATAGTTCTGTTCTTCAACTTCACCCTATTATCTTGACAAATAAGAAAATTTAGACTCTGGGATGCTGTTGTATCGATTTTAAATTTTCCAACTAGTAAGATCAAACATGACATAAATACCCTAAATCTTTTCATAAAAGATATGTGTATTTTTCCTTTGTGTAACCCCAGGCTAACAGTATGTGCATATTATATCAATAAAAACCATTGTCTAATATATTTCATAATTAAAAGTTTAGTTTTCTTTTGACATTTACCAATGAGCATCATTAATCCGAATATCCAGACATTAAAAATAATTACTTTTCCTAATATCAGGATAATTTGTGTGCAAATGAAGATTACAGTTTTTCCCAAATTATCCTATCCAGAAAATCTAGTGCTGTATGTCATTTAACACTGCCAGTTAATAGTGGGCAAGGTAAACTTAGGTTGCATTATATCCTTGCCTGCAAATAAAGAACACTTATGTGGTCTGTGTTGGAATTTTCTTTTACCAATGGAGAATACTGGTTGCATTCTTTATGTTTCTCTTCTGTTTTCTTTGTGTAAATATACAGAAATTACAGATAAGTGTTCCCATAGGCATAATTATTTTAAATGTAT
Organism: Megalonaias nervosa; assembly: GCA_016617855.1. NCBI lineage: Eukaryota > Metazoa > Mollusca > Bivalvia > Unionida > Unionidae > Megalonaias > Megalonaias nervosa. Next base: position 13,984 of record JAECUM010093961.1, on the reverse strand, counting down.
AATGTTTCCAACAGAGTCATTTTTTTGGTAAGTGTGACATCCCCCTTTTTGTGTATGTGCCTGTTTAGTTAAAACAATAGTGATGGTAAATAGAACCGATGGGCCCCAGTCTTGAAAATTTGAGGGTGTCTGCATAGATAATGACAAAAAGTTAGATTCTTAATGTAATATGTATTGACAGTAGATTATTTGGGCCATCTCTGCATACTAGCTTACGACTAAAATTTCTTTTCATAAGATGACAGAGTGGCAGCAACAGTTTTACTATTAAAAAATCATCCTGCAAAAAGAAAAATAAAAGCAGTGTGGACTAGTAAAACTAGGGCTATGATATGGAAATCAAATATAGGTCTAATGGTCATATATTAAGCTACTCACTTTAAATCATGGGTAAAATATATATTAGTTTACATACCAATTTTAATATTTTCTCAAAATTTGGTGTCCAGAAATTTAATGCACTAAATAAGAATTATTATTAATTTTAGAAAGATGATGTCTGGAAATGTTGAGAGTCTAAATATTCAGATGAATATTTATTTGAACATGTCAGTATATCAGCTTAAATAATTTAAACTGGAAACTGATAAAAAAAAAAACATAATAAATTGTTCAAAAAATGGTAGCCATCAGTGAATATATTGTGAAGAAAAATAAAACATACATTCTCTGGATCAAACTGTTATCTAAATCATTTTCGAAAAAAATGTTTAATGCATCTAAACAATTTAGGAAAATAAAACGTAAAATATATTCATTTTATTTTTGCTCAAATTCAGACACTGAGTAAATTTTACAAGCTTCCAATAATATTCTCTTATGTTTTCAAGCATAGAGATACACTGACTTCTTTTGGTTGTAGATGCCATGAACAATGTGAATCATCTGGGTAAGGTACCAAAGTACCAGATATACACACTTATAAATTAAGACAAACTGCAAAAAGCAAAGATTCTGATCTGCCATAGCCTAATGTGCCTGCAGATCAGGGTCTATGTTTTTCTACTTATTACTACTAACAAACTGTACAATCCCAGATTTGCCAGTGAATTATGTGCCGGCAGATCTGGGTCTGTGTAGTTTGCATTTGAACTTGTCTTATAAGTGAGTATATTCAGTATTGTTAGTGATTATACATGTGACACATTTTTTAATTAGAATAATTCTCAATGACTGTTCCGGAAATTAAAAGTGATTGCTGGGCACAACACAACCCTTTCCTGTGGTCAGTCAGGTAATTTCCTAATCTAGCCCATTTTTAGTAGAGTAATTTTAAAATGCCTGGTCATTTGTCAGAGCACAAAAAAGACATATTCAAAGGCAAAAGTCATTCAGATATTATCAGAAGCTATTTGGTGCTTTGACTCAAATCACTTCTATCAATATAACGATTGGTTAAAAGCATCAATATTTACTAACAATCTGAGGATTGTTGTTCATTTCAATTGGCTGCACCCTTTAACCCATAAACCAGCGATGCATGGAGGCACTTGGTCATGGTAGAGGAATTTCAATACATGACACGTTCTTACTGAACTTTCTTGCCATCTGCAAAAGGACACAAATACAGGATCTGTTCCACCACATTTGAATGAAATGTAAACAAAAGGCAGAAATTTCAAGGTACAAGTTAAGCTGATTAGAAAAAGAACATACGTAGGTTTGGGTTGGAGTCACAGTTGAACATTTTACGCATGTGAAAACTGTCCTAATTCCATCTTAGTAGGATTAAATATTAACACATTAAAGTGCCCCATTTCTCGACTAATTGCTGCAAAGAAAATCTGTTTTCATTAAATCCTCTTGCAAGTTATCTATTCTTGTTGACTGTTTCATCTCTTTTTGGCTCAAACATTCAATGAGATTGCTAACTTGATGTTTAAAAAAGGTCAGTCTGTACAATTTGAATACAATGAACTACCATATATACTCACACATAAGTCGAATCAAACAGCATGAATCGAATGATGTGCTGGTAGATTTGGTTTGATACAATGTTTTAGGAGTAATCAGTAGAACAACACAACCTTGATCTGCTGATGCATTATGCGATGGCAGATCAGGGTCTATGTTGTTTGCAATTGGACCCAACTTATATTTGAGTATAAATGGCAACTCATAAAACATGGCTATAGTAAATTTCAATACATGAGATGTAAAGTGTAAGTATGACTTTCCGATTGTTTGCAAAAAAATTAATTTTTGTCCAGGCATTTTGATCCATCCTGTGGGTATGCATGGTAAATTCAGTCATTAAACTTTGACTAGCTGAGTTCTGTTGAAACTGAACTTTCCAAAATACAATATTTTCTTGCCATTTACAAGACAGCACTCTATGGGGTTTTATATGCTTGGTTTTCATCACACCAAGTTTTGACCGAACTTTTCTTTACTTAATATTCAAAGCATACCTCACATATCATTTTCCAATCAGACATCTCAAAAACACGGTTTCAGACATAGAATATATTCTTCTTTAATTGACTCTGTGCCTTTTTGAATGTATAATAATCTACTTGAAATTCAGCCTAATGACCATAGTTTTGTCATGTACTTATACAAGATATACCTTGCATATTAAATATTCCATGGTTTGATCTTGCATGGTGTCATCCCTTGGGTTGAATCTGCTTATCAAGATTCATGTAACACACTTATCGTGTGGCCTTATGGCCAAGCAGAAAGAGTCTGTGCCAAGACTTTGATATCTTAATTAGATATACATACTTATATTCAAATTTATATCTCTATCAGGGTTTACATTAAAAAGAACACAGTGAATCATTTTCCAGCTGTCTAAGCAGTAACTATGACTGACCCTTTATCACGTTAATATATCAATGGATGCACAGATTACCTGATAATCTCATTGGGATAAGATAAATTCAGTGTTTGCTATCTAATTAGTGTATCAAAGTATAGGTTCAGGGGATCTTTTTAATTTAATTACTCTTTGGACAAATACCTTAGTAAGGAATTTGCCAAGACAGTCTATAGTCACCACTAAAATCTTGTTTCCCCCTAGAAGGTTTTAGAATTACTTTTACAGTACCAGAGAAATAAAGTTAAAAAATTAACCAGAGAATTTATACTAACATTTAAAACAATAATTTAGAATTAGAACATTTTCTCTTACTGTTTCAAATTTTAGCATCAATGCAACAATACCAAAGGGAGATAACTATTGTATTCTAATCATTTACCTAAATTTGAGTTCCCTCCCATGATGTGAAAAATGACGCTGACAGGACAGTGGATACTTTGTTACTAATTTTAGGTAGTCGATAAAGTTTTTATAACTATTTTTAGAAATACAAACTAAATTTGGCAACAAAGAATGGACACTATGCCATCTGAGCATGGAGGGAATGAAATCCCTTCAAGGCATAAAAACTAAAGCAACCAAAGCATAAAATATGGATCACAGTGCTCTGCCACAAACACAGCCTAGAAGACAAAAATAATTCAGATCAGTATAGAATACAGTATAGGTTGTAATCATTGGAAATGGCAATTAAACGTTAGTTGTTATTGTTGTTGTAGGGATTAATGCCATTTTTCAGCACAAGATAAGCTATACAAGAAGCTACTGGCAGGCTTTCTCATGTACCCACATAAACTTTAGTACTCTAGAAGATGAATACCATCTCTACACACATACAATTCAAGTCAAACTGCAAACAACAATAACCCTGATCTGCCGTAGCATACTGCAGATGAGGTTCTACTGATTACCCATAGCAATCTGCACAGAACCAGATCTGCCAGCACATTATCCAACAGCAAATCTGGGTTTGTGCAGGTTATAGTTAGACTTGAGTTATGAGTGAGTATATACTACAAGAAGGGACTTTAAAAAGATAATGATATCAAGCTGTTCACAAAAATTAGTATAATTGTCTTAATTACTGCATGACAAATTATTTGTAGACACTCAGGAAAATTTTAAAAGCTCAATATTTAATTTTTATTTTTCTGTGCATTGCACATTATAGGGTAGAGTTATATGCTTATAAGATGTATAAAAAGGCAATTCAATCTATATTAACACATAATTTATAGATTGTATTTTATCAATATAAGACAATGATATCCATACTTAACAATCAGACAAGATTACTGAGGCCCTTATGTATAAGATTTTAAGAGTGATAATCCATCTACCCTATTGTCAAACACAGCGCAGGCTTATTGGCATTTCAAAATTCCAATCTTATCTGTTATCAAAATCTAAATATATTATCAAAATCAGGTTATCATGGTTTGACTGCTAGATATTTATTTTGTTTTAAGGCAATTTCAGGTACCATTCCTTCATGTTGATGCTATCCTGCTACAGAGGGTTACACATGTCTCCTTGTTGCAAACTGTGATGACCTGACTTTAGCTGCTATATTCTCTCACCATAGCGCTTCATCCCAGAAATTGCAAAGTCTTTCGCCATGCGATCCATATTCCCCATGTGACTTCCAAACCTTGTCTCACAGACCACTGTGGAATAAAAATCAAACTATACAACAGTTACCCTTGTATGGGCAGCATTCTCACAATTTTGAAAAGCATCAAAGACTCAGATCTGCAATCATAGGGGGGAGGGGAGGTTTTGAAGTTTGCACATGTGCATAATGGGGGGGAGGGGGAGTAAGACAAAGTAGAATGTACACACATAATAATGCAGACTATATTATAGATACTATGAATAAAACTTATGTGCCTTAGCCAACAACAAACAATCTATAATATTTGCACACGTTTCCATTTGTTTGTACCCACCCTATAGATTTTAAAACTGAAAGCATCAAGATATAAAGATGCATAAAACTTAAGTCATTTCATTCATCAATTATAATTTCTAACCTGTCACAAGGGGACACCTGACACTGTCAATTTGTTGGCATTTCAAAGAAAACGTAAGCTCTCAATGTAAACAAGCATACACACCGCTCACTGTTCTTTTCAGTCCATTGTAGTCAAAACTGTCATATGCATCCAATATCTGGAATGTCAGGTTTTAATATTTCTAAAAATAATGAACCAAAAACAAGAAGGACCTACACATTTGCTCAAAGAGATGTAATGCCAAAATTTACAGAATTATTGAGCTTAACAAAGATGGTGAACAATCACATTGTCATGGAATTGTATAAATCCCTTTATTTATTAAATACATGTACTCGGTTTTCATTTTTTGTGTACAACGATACCTGAGGGTGATTTATGTATAATGTACATTATTTCGAAACAGTGAGTTCGGTTCATCCTATGCCGCACGTGCGAAGTGCTTTTCATAGGAAAAACCGAATACTTCCAGCACACAGATGATGTAGGCTGCATCATCTGTGTATAAATGCCTCACTGTAAGACTAAATCTTTACATTACGGAATGTCTTGTCAGTGAGCAGTCTACTTAAGGACTTGCACATCTTCAGCTGTAGAGGTATGTAAGTTATTTATTAATTTCTTGTGTATAAGTTATAACTATTGTACTACCACGTTTATTTTTGTATATGTTTTATGTAACTCCAGCTTATGTAGTATAATGCAAGTATTTTCTATTCTTGTTTGTGACTTAGCAAGAGATTTAAAGTTGCATTTTTAAGAAACGTTTAGTACCGCAGGACTCTTATCAGACACGGGTAGGTTTAATTCTGAACCTGTTTATTGCTTTGTAATGTTGTGCCGATAATGTAATTTGTATAGCTTACCATATATAGCATCATTACGGGTTATCGTATATGCCCATGTCATGCATAGTACACGGTGTTAGATGTATTTTCAGCTGATCGGAGTCAATGTGGTACCAGCTGTAGAGCTGACCATAGAAGTTGACCATAGCAGCTCTAAAGCTGAACCACAGCAGCCACAGAACTGAGTGAAAGTGCTGCTGGTTGAGTAGCAGGTAATCAGGCATTGTTGACCAAATTGGTGGGCGCTGATAGCTTGATTGACCAAGGAACTGAATGGTGGTTGGTGACTACCTGAAATGCTGACTGACTGACCAGTGTGACTGGTAGCCAAGTGTGCTAGTGACAAAGTGTTTTGTTACTCCATACATGTAACCTTTTAGCCATGAGCTAATTTTGGTGTTTGTTATACGTGTACCCAGTGTTTTGGGACTATAAATATATTTTGTATGATATCTCTCCTTTTGTTTTCATCATATTACTATTTGAGTAAAGTACCTCAATTTTCACTATCTGAGTGAATACATTTTACTATATGAGTGAAGTACATCATGTTTTACTATTCTGAGTAAAACACATCATTCTTTTCATTGTGAAATTACTGTGAATCATTCACCTTTGTCCTTGTACCATGGTCATTTATTTGTATTTATATTTGTTGCATTATTAGGTTTGTGTGGATTGTGTTAATTTGTCCAATATTTGGATCTTATATGCGCATGTGTTAGTCATAATTCTTTCTTCATTTAAGTCATTCATCAATAAACATTGCATTTGTATCACCATCAAAAGTGTTCTGTTATAAATCTGAAATCCAACCCAGTTATCTTGTTACACACATCTGTTGCTTGAAAATGTAGACTTGCCCATGCAAATATGCCAACCATTGGGGGGGGGGGGTGTTAATAAGCAAAACCACATGACACATATGGGAAGAGGAGGAGAACAAAGTACAGCATATAACAAGGGGCTTGTGGGGAGTCAAAAATGGCTGATTATGTGCATACACACTAAATGGAGAATTAACCTATCAGTTAATGTCAAAATAAAAGACATGCCAATTCCCATTGGGCTGCTGACCAATATTATCACAAGGAAATATATATTAGGTGTTACATTATCACAGTCACAATGGTAAGCTTATCTGATATTACATGTTACATCATCACAGTAACTATGGTAAACTTTATGTATATTGGGTGTTACATTATCACAGTCACAGTGGTAAGATTAATGGATATTCTGATCTGATGTCTGTCATGTAGCTGACCAGGACTAAAGGTGGGTTTTTCATGACATAATGAGCTATTGTTTATTGTCTCCATTATGAGGTCTGATTCATTTGATGTGGAAGATGACTAAATCTTAATTATAATATGCATTCTGATTTTGCCAGAAAAGTTTGCAGAAAAACATAATTTAGCAACAAATCCAAGTTCTATTAGTCTGAAAAAAAAAATGTTAGTGAATAAGGGGAATTAAGAAAGTGTGTGTGTGTGTGTGTGTGTGTGTGTGTGTGTGTGTGTGTGTGTGTGTGTGTGTGTGTGTGTGTGTGTGTGTGTGTGTGTGTGTGTGTGTGTGTGTGTGTGATTTGGATTTTCAACATAGCTTTAACAATTTTTCAGTCATATCGCTACGATGTCTGCAGTGTGGCAGTTTATAGTGATTTCTAGCACTGGGGCATCATGCCGCAGACATGTAGCATGATGTCCCACCCAGTCACATTATCCTGACACCAGGCTGATCAGTCCTAACACTAACCTCTTAATGCTGAGTGCCATGCGAGGCAGCTGTTAGTACCATTTTTGTAAGTCTTTGGTATGACTTGGCCGGGGATCAAACCCTCGACCTCCCACATCCGAGGCGGATGCTCTAACCACTAGGCCATCGGAGCGGTCGGAATTAAGAAAGAAAATACTTGTCAATAATAGGTAATTACTAGAGCTGAATAGGTGTCAGATTCTGGAATGGTAAATTTCAAACTGCGGTCTTTCTTTGGTACACTAGATAGCTAACATATCAATTTTCACTGCAAAATTTCCACTACATGGGAATTCTAATGCCAAGCTAGTGTACTTTAAAGCCATAATTCTAGCAATCTATGCATGATGATTTTAATAGCACTGTGTGTTGGCATCATAATTGTTTACCACACTGACCTGTGTCCATTATGAAACAAACTGGATAGCACAATATAATGACAGAGATTATGTAAGCAAACTTAATGATAACTCTATTTTGTAAAAAAAGGGGTTTCTAAGAAATTTGACTGAACAAAGTTAGAACAATCTAATTAACTTACATGAGTGTGTGAACTAATTTTTTTCAAAATAAAATGTTCTTGAAAAATAATAATCAGACATAAATGCACACTCAAAGAACAAGTAAATTGCCAGTGGCAATACAGTCAGACTGCAAACCATGAATATCATCGATTCATTTTTATTCATGGGATGTGAATCATTGTAGACATTAGAGATATCTAAATAACAGCTTATGTGACTCTATGAGCAAAAGTGTCTGAGAAAATTACCAAAACACAAACCCCACAAACCCCAACCTAGACAAGCTGAGCTTAACCTAAACGTTAGCATACATCACTGAGCAATGAAATATAGGTCACAGTGATCTAGTTTTCACTTAAGGCTATAATGAAGTCATGACCCAATTCCATACCAAGGTATGTGACTCCATATGCAATAATCCCTGCGAAAATGAACTCAATGCAAAAGTTATCTAAAATAGTTGGACAACGAAATATACATCAAAGTGACCCAAGTTTCACTGAATGGTATAGTACTCCCCAGGACACATCTAATACAAATTTATCTCACTCTACAAGTAATAGTTCTGAGAAAATAACCTAAATGTAAACCCTAACCTAGATAAACAGCTCAATTCAAAGGTAAGCTCAACTCATTAATAAGGTCAGAGTGACCTGCTTTTCACTGACGGCTCTAAATACTCACAATGCAATTCATATCAAGCTGTGCAAGTAAATTGGCAACAGTACCTGACATAATGAGCTAAAGACAAAGGCTAACCAAAATCATTAGACTGAATTAAAGGTCACAGTGACCTAATGTTCACTGAAGAGTGTATTACTCCATAAAAACATCAAGATACCAACTTGTACTAGTGTCCAAGAAAATGATCTAAATGCAAACCTTAACCTGAGTGTTGATGGCAGATGATGGACAGATGGATAAATGAACAAACACCAATCCATAAGCTGGAACTGTTTTACAATCATGCCACAATATTACCTGTACTTTGATGAATTAAACACCTGATTATGTCTCTAAACAAAAATACATGGTTAGTTACTTTCTCTTGTTTGACATGACTTGGCATTACAATCAAAATTCTTTGAACAAACAAGAAAATCTATAATGGCAGTCTAACTTCATTTTTATTCACAGGGTACCAATATTTGTAGATTTTAGGGTTCCTTTAAACCATAGATAGACATATCTAAATACCAACTTATGTGACTCCACAATTAATACTATGAGAAAATGACCTCAAGCAAACTCTAACCAAGAAAAACTGACCTCACTGTGAAGGTAAGAATAAATCACTGAGCAATGAAATATGTCAGTTTTTACTGATGTCTATATCCTCTTGGTCACACAATTTCATACAACTTATGTGACTCTATTAATAGTGACTGAGACAATGACCTCAATGCAAAGGTTAATCAAAATCACTGGACCTTATAATTTAGGTCAAAGGGATACAATTTTCACTTAAAGGTATAGTACTTCACATGAGACATGTAAATACCAACTTTTATGATTCTAAATGGAAAGAAAATGACCTAACACAAACCATGACCTCAACATAAAGGTATACACAAGTCATTACACCAGTTTTGTGACTCCATTGGCAGCAGTGCCTGAGAAAATGAAATAAATGCAATGAGTCACCAGACTTGGAAATATAGTCACAGTGAACCAGTTTTCACTGAACAGTGAATGGATAGACAGGTGGACAAGAGACATCATAAATCCAAACACAAAATTGCTCTGTAATCTGGTTAAAACCCATATCCCCTATATCCTGCACCTGTTACCTTAATACTAAAAGAACATTTACGCTACAAAAAAAAGTAAGCTCCCCTGCCTTTTATACTCTAGACTATCTGATTAAAATCAGATCTCTGCTGTCAGATGTGAAGATCTGATGAAAACCACTTAGGGGTCATTTTCTGGTGACCTATGAATTATCCAATGGAAATGCAGCTTTCAAAATCTGAAAGTGAATCAAATTGTTCGGTATACATTCATGCTCTTCATCCACACCTCTCAGTCTCCAAATTTGAACATGTAAGACTTCATCTGATTGGCTGATAAAATTAGTGATTATGGTAATGACATAGGTTGCCAGAACATGACCCTAAGCAGTTGCTGTTAGATCATCATGTACAACAGTGGAGATATAATTATATCAGATTGAAACTCCAGATACAATAAAATATGTTTACAACTCAAAATATCTAAGGAATATTGCAGAAAAAGACCAATACATGTATTATCAAAGTCATTATTGTCAAGACAACTATTGTTGTGAATTTAAACACATCTAAGACAGAAGTCAGGTCATACATGGGTGTTTCTGTTTGCTGATAATTTTAATATGTGTACATAGCTATAAGTTATATTTTCATGAAAACATATCTGATGATTTGTGCATCATACAATTCAATGTCTGCTGGAATGCAAATTTTACTGGAAACCTGAACAAAAAATTGCATTTAAAGAAAGAAATTATTGAACTAGCTAAATTAGCTTATAATAAACTTTCCCAATATAATTATGCCTGCATGTATATTTCCATTCTCATTTCAATTATGCATAAATGAAATAACAAGCCAGTGTAACAGATAATAACTACAGAAATTAGATTAGTCTGAAATTTAGTTTTGATGTGAACATGTAAAATTTTTCTATATCTACTAACATGTGCATCCTGCAACTTTTTAAGCTGAGGTTTAGTTTTGATGGTCATAAGAATATATGATATATTTACCACCTTGAATTACCTTGATTTCCCATTTGAGTTTAGAAATTTGTATGCACATTTCTTGCAACAACTGCCAAGAACACAGTAAAATAGATCCCTACATGCAAACATTACATGCAGATCATCTCAATACAAACAATTAAAATTTATTTCATACAAGTATTATGAATAGCATAATTAATGGATATTTGAAATTGCTTATAAACAGATTTAAACTGACCGCTTTTAAATAGCAATACTTTGCAATGTTTAACTACATTGTTACGTATATGTAATTAAATTACTTGTGTGTTAGTTTTAAAATTCTTTTTTATTTTATTTTTGTTTCATTGCAGTTTATTGTAATGATTATTTCCATGGGATTCAAAATTCTTTTTCAGTAATTCGATATTTTCTTTTAGTAAATGTTGTTTATCTGAGACGTAAAACGTGTTACATGAGAATTATTTTTAGTTAACCTAGTTCGTCTTGGGTTGGGAAGTTCATAACAGGAGAGTCATTTTAACATCTTGAAGGAACAAGGTGTTTTTTTTATTTGTTGCCAGATTGTTTGTTTTTCATCTGTTTTTTGGATTTAATAATTTATTCTTCTGGAAACTCAACAAGTTGACCTTTTTATAAAAAATTCTGAAAGATATTCATGGAAATTTATTCTGGAATTATTCAGAAAAAAACAACTGTGATTCAGTTGAGGAATTGTTGATATTCGTACATGGACCACATTTGACGTCATCGCCATCCATATTTGTATGTCGTCGAGAATCGAACCTGGATTCTAATAGAACTATTTAGTGATAGGATTTGTATTTTTCATTCTTGGGATTAAATTTTGGATTATATTCACAAACCGTAAGTCCTATTTACCAATTTTTACATTGTTTTCTAGGGAAATAAATTATTTTGTTAAAATATACAAAGCTTGTTGACTTCACTCTTTTCTTCTGTTACATTTGTATGAGCCTACATGTAACAACATACAGATGATTGTTTTACATCATGGGGAAAAATGATGCTTACAACATGATGTTTGTTTCTACATTTTGCCAAGTGCAAAAAATAATCTACAAAACAAATCATTTTCCTGGAAATTTTTACCATTCACTCATTTAAAAGTACATCAAATGCAGAGTTACTGGACTTAAAGCCAACATTCAGACAAAGTATAGTCTATTTCAATAAACAGCCTGCATAATGCTCATGTTAAATAGCCTCTTTAGAAATTCTTCATAATTTTATCAAGGTATGGCACTGCCATATTTTAAATCAATTCTTTGAATGATATGGAATTAAAACAAACAAATATTTTTAAAAATCTAATGTATAAATGTCAATTTTTATTTTGAAAACTGTTTAGCTTAATAATTTTATCCAGAATCACCTACATTTTTGCACAATGTGAAATGGCAAAAATATAACAAAAATGTAGCAAAACTATAAGATATATTTTTTTAAATGTTAACAGGATTCTTTTTCATTCAATAATGGTTTTGTATTATACATCCATCAAAATGTACTTGAATCTGTTTTTCTGCACGCTGTCTGGTCATGAACTTGAAGTAGCATGAAATTTGAAAGGAAAATCTACAAAATTTTTTTCCTAATTTCAGTTAAATATTTAATACATACTAGGGCATTTGGAAGTTTAAAAATTCTTTGTTATCATCATTTTTACGTGCATGTATCACAATTGTTTGTCTATACACAAGGAGTAACAGCAGATTACAAAAGCAATCCTAGGAACAGTAATGCCCAGCATAGGTGAATCAGTGCAATAATCAGGGCCAGCACAACAGTCAGGTATACCTCAGGATTAATTAACCTTGAGTAGTAATCAATCACATATGTATCACATGCTGTTAAATCCACTAAACAACACCTGTGTACAAATTCTGCTGAAGTGCTTATTTTTAACTATTGCAATATTAGGCACAATCATACCTTAAAAGTTTTTGTGAAAATAATTATTCTAGAGTTTGTCCAAAATTAACCTAACAAAAGTCATCTTACATTTGTGTGAAATGTAACATTTTAAACAAAATATAATATTACTGTCATCAAGGAACAAAACATGGATTATACCCTCCTTACCAGCAAAAATAATTATATGTGACAATTTGGGGTTATTATAAAGGTAGGTGTTCACTGTGTGTAATATTTGTAAAAATGACAGTTTCATCAGACACTGGCTAGATAACAGAAGTACATTATATTCCAAATTATCAGATGATTGGATATTAGAACTATATTAGAATACAGTCACCTGTCACCAGCTGGATATTATAAGTACAGTACATTCCAAACCATATAAGTACAGTACGATGCCATTTATCAGACACTGAATATTAGGAGTAAAATACAATGCCAGTTATCAGACACCGAATATTAGAAGTACAGTAGGATGCCAATTATCAGACTGGATGTTAGAAGTAAAGTACAATGCCAATCATCAGACACTAAATATTAGATGTACAGTAGAATGCCAATTATCAGACATGGAATATTAGAAGTACAGCACAATGCCAATTATCAGACACCACATATTAATAGTACAGTATTATTAGTAAAATTATCAGACACTAAATCTTAGAGGGACAGTAGAATGCTGACTATCAGAAACTAAATCTTAGATGGACAGTAGAATGACAATCATCAGACACTGAATATTAGAAGTACAGTAGAATACCAATTATTAGACACTGAATATTAGAAGTACAGTAGAATACCAATTATCAGACACGGAATATTAGAAGCACAGTAGAATACCAATTATCAGACAGACACTGGATATTAAAATTATATTAGAGTGCCAGTTACCCAAACTGCTTGTATGGACTCTCATATTGTCCCATGAAAATTCCCAAATGATTAAAACTGATTATCTGGATGACTTAGTTTGCAAACACATTTACTGTCTTTGATGGATCTGGGTAATCTGATGGATGTGGGTAATCATTATTTGACTATCATTTAAGGGAAGATGACCATTAGAAAAGTCTGACTGTAAACTGGACTCAATTTTTCAATCAATAGTTAGTGTCACATGTCCAAACTTTTCAGTATGGTACATTTCAAGTTAATTAAACAGTTATATATTTTCAGAGTAAATATTAAGTGTACATTCAAAATATAAGCAGCTGTCATTTGATGACACTATAAAACCTGATACAAACACAAAATGATTTGTGATGGGAAATGAAGTAAATGTAAATATTTGCACAATGTGACATTGTGACTTGAGAGATTCAAATTGATCAATAATCCTCTCAACTCCCTAC
>JAECUM010093960.1:0-45354 GCA_016617855.1 Megalonaias nervosa | reverse complement strand
GGCGGTTGCAGCCTCAAAAAATTTATGTATTAAACCGTATGTCCCATTGTTCAATTTCTTAACATGTTTACTCTTAAGACTTTGTCCAGATAGTTGTGTTATGCTGTAAATACATAGCAAATTTTTGGTTCAATACATTACATTTATTTCAATACAAAGTCATGAAAGTGGCCAGCATCAAACACAAAGTTTGTCTTTGTTTTAATTATGTACCCATATACTTTGACTTTGTAATTTTGTACGACTGACCTAACGAATTCTGTCTTTCACTCTCTGTCTTCCTTTTGACTCGATCAATGTCGTAAAGAGTAGGATGGTACATGCACATTTAAGTTTACAGTCTCATCAAACACGTTAGTAATAAAGAGACCTGTTTTCATTCACTTTCTTTCTGACAATAACTTGCACCCCTCTTCTACATGCGTAAGAACACACACACACACACACACACACACACACACACACACACACACACACACATATATATATATATATATATATATATATATATATATATATATATATATATATCGACAGCTGCTGGATCTGATACCGTTTGCCGTTTTTCAACCTAAATCCATCCTAAAAATGTGCATATTTTCCTTGAACAAATTAATAACACGAAAACCTTGCTATAAGGAACCTAATTCAGGCTTGCTAGACTCTTTATCTGTCAGATATGTTTTTCATGGCTATTTCAGTTCGTATAATGTCGATGTTAGTACAAAGGTATGAACATGTCAGTCAAATATATAAAACCATGCATAATTTCTTGTTTGAGAAAAATCTTAAGAATTAGAAATATTATTTTATTATAATCACATGGATATTACCTCACTGTATAATAGATCATAATTTGCAAACGATAAAGGATAAATATTCTGAGTTTGATACAAACAATTATCTTTTTGCTTAATATGTTTTCTTGTGTTCAATCTGAACGAAATTAATACTTATTTAAATGCACCTGGTATTGATTCATCTAAAACCTAAATGAAATTTACAAATAATTAAGTTAACATTCAGTAATGTAAGATTGTGTATTAGGTTGCTTCGATTAATTCAGGCAAAAACAAGAAATTTTAAGCAATATTAAGTTCATTTTTAAAATAGTTGTTTGGACTAAGAAAATGTAAAAAAAAACTTAACAAAATATTTACAAAATATTTAATCTTGGAGTAGTATCAACTCCTGATTAATCTGGAAGTTTATTGTCACCTTTATCAGCAACTACTTGTACTTATTTGATGTACTTATACCATTCGTATTCGATTCTTTTAATTTTTCAAGTGAAATTATTTAATTAGAACGATGCCAGCCACTCGGATGGCTGATAGCCTAAGAATTTATTGAAGTCATGATGAGATGGCAATGATTACTATTGAACTGGCAATAATGAGTGACTTTGTGATAACAATCCACCCGTCATTTTCAATATAACCTAGAAAAATTTCTAATGTATTTAATCTTTAATGTATTTAATCTTTAGAACAATCAGTCGGCATATGTTAAAGTGCTTGCATCCAGTTTTGTCGTAAATGAGACAATGTTTATTAAACGTGTTTGCCAATGTGAACAATTTACGTTTCAGTTAGTCAAGTTCCAGAGATCTGCTAGCATCATGAAGTGCAAAACTAATGTTAAAGTATAGCTTGCTGGAGACCATCGGATCCCTTTGTCAAAGTCACACAGGGTGAAATAATGTATGCTTGTGGGCGTATATGTAGTGCTTAAGATTTCAGTAAAAGTTTAATTTGCTATAAACAAATGCAAAATGTTATCTGATTATAGTTCACATTCAATACCTGAAAAATGAACTGCTGCAAAACAGCGTTGTATTTATAACATAAAACATCTTGCTTTTGTATTGCACCACACATTTTCCATTTTAATTTCCTGTAAACGTGTAAGACGATATCTAGAAAGCATCGTTTATTTCCATTGCAACATATGGATGCAGTGTGATTGGACTCTCTGTATCCTTGATTCTAGTTTTGTTTTACCTGAGAAAACCATACTTGGACACACAAATTGTCTTAACTTTTAAAAATTATGTAAACTGGTTTTGTGAGATTTTGTTTTGTTTGAAATTGTAAATATTAGCCCATGAATAATTTTATATGAACTTCACTTACGTTATAATCGAATGCGTAGTTAATAGTAAAACTTAAAATGGGACGTCTCTCAGATTGTTTTGATAATCATCCGATTGCTGAAGCAAGAGAAAAGTAACTCACAAATTTTGAAGTTTTCACACAAGAAATCCATAAACGTCCTTGAATTTTTATAAAACGTTAAAAGCAGGATGGGCCAGTCTCTTGAACAATTACAGAATGATCTTCTGCTTTCAACCAAAATTATAAATATTTCGAACATGTTCAATAATTTCTTCCAGGTGTATTTGAGTTCTATTTCTCTACCGGATATACACAGTAACAATAACCACATTGACCACTTAAACAACATAGACCTTAAATACACCCGATGAAACAAAGTTTTGAGTGAATTTATTGTGAGCATTGCCTATAGCTTCAGATATTCTTTCAAAAACATATGTACCCAAATTGCAATTTCTTAACAAGTCTAAAAATTCCGTTACTTTCCGTAATGTGTTGTAAAAAGACATGTTTTTCAGTGTTTTAAATCAGGTGAGATAAGTTCGGGTTCAAATTATAGATCAGTATCATTGTTTCCGATCATATCCAACACGTTTGAAACAAATATTTGATATTTTGTGAAAGCTGAGATGGTTGAGCAACAGCCTGGTTTAAGGAGAAATGTTCCACACTAACCTTTTCTTGCACGTTTTACTGATTCTATCTGAAACGAAATTGATATAAAGTCACAAATTCGTTTTTTCTACACTAACATATCACATGTTACTGATTGTATCTCAAACGAAATTTTATCGTATGTAATTTGTATTGATTTGTTTTCCACCAAAGCATTCAAACAGCTTTTACATAGATTCAATAATGGTAACTCTAGTGGTTTTCCTTATGTTTTGTCTGACAAATATCAAGGAGTGGCCCCAAATGGTTGAGGTTTAGAACGGGTCAAGATCATATCTGGGACGCCTCAAGGATTATTGTGGGGTCCAAATTATTTTAATTTTATATAAATTACCTATTAACTATAGAGCACTCAAAGAGTTCTGATGACTGAAAAAGTTTAATAAATAATGGACTTACGAGCGATTCCAAACTCCTCCAGAGATATGTATAGTAGTGGTATGATAAACTAAAATTCAAAATAAATGTAAAGACATGTTGCTATATCAATTTTACAAGCAAGATCAAACAAACAACAAAACCCTGTTTGTTTTAGCTATTTATTCAGAGGTATGAAGTTAAAGGGAGAGTCCAATGTGGAAGATTTGTGTGTATGACCGACAAGAGCCTTCGTTTGTAATGTCCAAATTAAGGTCACAATATCCAAAGGCAATGCGAATGTTGGCCTTGTTTTAAAAGTGCATTTTGCAACAAAGTATTGCGACTGTTGTTTCAGAATTAAAACTCTTAATTTATTAGTAGAGCAACACGGGTATCAAGGCATCCCTAACCACGTCGGAATACGTCACAAAAGATAAATTCAATGGCATTGGAAGTTTCGCTGTTTCTTCAAAGTGTAAATGTGCATTTTAAATTAACTGAATCGATATCCAGTAATATGATAGCTACGATATCATTTGCTTCAGGATCAATACAATCTTAATAAGTAGCTAAATACAATAAGTAGTTAGATGCAAAGAGATGATATTGAATGAAATGTATCTATTTCACAACAAAATGTAACAGCTATAAACTAGAAACTATATATCACTATTTATCCCCAAATTTACATTAAAGCAATCTTTCAGTTTGATTTATACAAATATTGGAACAATTCTTCGAAACAAAGTTTCATTCCCATTCGATTCTTAAACCCGGAATGCGGCGAGTCAAAAGTTGGTTTTTGTTAGCCGTCTACATTCTCGCACAGCCGATTGTTGGTTAAAATGCTTGATTCTAAATATTATCCAGTGTACGCCTCTCCTTGGGTATAGTGGTGCCTAGAAGGAATAACTCAACATGCAAGGTCAATAACAGATGTCTAATATAAAACATATCTGAGTTCGCTAGGTTCGAAATTTAGGCGCAGTTCGTATGTTACAATCTGCTTTCTAATCAAGCGTCATTTTCGAATTTTTATCTTTTGTAACTGTGCAATTTGGAAACCAAAGGATCTTTGTTGACCTCGTATGCTTCTTATACTATACATATAGCACCCCTGCCCCCCCCCCAACGAAATAAACAGGCCATTATCACCATTATTATTATTATTATTATTATTATTATTATTATTTCCATATTTTATTTTACCCTTTTCTCTCCTCTGATTTTTCTATTATCCTAATCGTTAATACGATTTAACAAAATGTTGCAAAATTATTTTCCGTTCAGTGCATGTAAGTTTATGCATCACAGTTAAGGTATGTATAGAATATATAAATGTAAAACAAAAGTAGGTAATTATTTACAAAAGTAGGTAATTATTTACTTTATAAGAGAATCTAACATATAATTTATATAATATATATTTCAAATATTTTAGACCACGATCGATGTCTAGTATTACTGTGAAGTGCCCAAAATTCGCCAACTTGCCTTTCTGTAGACATAATTTGCGAAGTCTATGTGTGATGCATTCCTTCATGCCTTAAGGTAGAAAGGTTACTTGCAAATATTTTAAATTTCTAGACAAGAGGCAGACAGCTTGTCAGCAGAATTTTATCACATTCCAGACACGTCGATCACAAAACTGATCAATTTGCTGCAACATCGTATGCATATATTACATTAAAATGAATGAATCTTGCCAGGAATAACTGCAAAAGAGACCGTACATTTTCTAGGCTCCACTAATGTGTACGTCATAAGCTGAACTATCGTATCACATGCGAAATATCACTAAATGTAACACATTAAAGTTACACTGCAGGCTTTGTGCCTTTGTTTTTGCCCATGTCCAGCCGGTGCAACGTAGAATACTAACCTTTTTAGGAAACGTACGCGAGGTCACTTTTCTAAAGGAAGTAACGAGCTTCTACGCGTAGAAAACTGACAACAAACTCTTATAATTCGGACTCCTGTATATACAGTTGCCAGAATAAACATGCATACATTGGCTAGGATAATTGTTGACGTAAAGGGAGACGAATGTTCCCATCTCACATGTAACGTAGATCTAATATCTTAAAAAGCTTGTTTTCTCAACATTCGACTCCTTGTCGGTGTTTGAAACAGACAGTAAGTTATCACTAGTGAATCTGCTGATACATTTGTAGGTAACAATGATGATTAACATATACCGTCTATCATACCACTATGCTAATGAACAGTCCTTGTTGATACAGATGCCACGTGTCATCCTCCACTTTAGAAGGTTGCAGTTCAGCAGGTTAATTTTGGATCATTCCTAATTATTTTGATAATATTAAATTATATTATAATACTAAAATAGTCTTAATTATAAGAGGTCATTTTTAAATACCAGCTTTTCAACTGATTAGTTTGGCTATTAATATAAAACATATACTTGATTTGAACTGCCATGGATTAATAATTAATTAATAATTAACAATTAACAATTGCAATCTTAGTATTGCAAAATAAAACGTATAATCTCTAACGAATATTAATTAATGCCAGTACATGATTTGGTACAATGAAAATGAAAAACCTTGAATAGAGTCCAACAGATAGCTTTAATGCCAAAAGCATTTCATTGGGACTTAAAACAAAGTTAAAGAAACACGTAAGATAAGATTTCGAACTATTTGAACAGAATCTTGTTCTAGGTAGCATATTACGTTGAACTCAGGTTAATTTTATAATGCAAATTAATTTTAAATTTTAGTTTTGCATCGGATCATTACTTTCATAATAATGTACCTATGATTTCATAATCTCTAGCGCCCCCAAGTGTGTTTAAAAATTCTTAGAATTTAGTCCGTTTTGTTTTAAACATATCTTTAATTTTGATAATAGTTCGTCTTTCTTGTAGCCATTTCTTAACCACTCATAAAATTATTAACTACCTACCCACATTCAAAAGCTGGTAAGTACATATAAAAAATGCAGTAACAGACTATAGTTCAAGCTCCCCACCACGAAAAAGCTTAACAAACTTCTTTTAATAACTTTACAGATAATGAATCAAACATTTTCGCCACACTAATAATCCTTCAAGGCACTGAGCTTCTGTAGCCAGAAATTAAAGAGCTTAAAATTTATTTTACAATTTTATAGAATTATTGAGATAATCAGATCCCTAAGATGCAATTTTAAAATGGATGTGCCTAACCCAAATATTTAGCAGAATGTCCCCTCCTCCGAAACATATTAAAATATTATTGCACACGAATAGTGGACGCTAACACCCCTGTTTGCATAGGTGTATATCAGTGCTTGGTGGTGTTTAGATCGCCTGACCATTTTTTGTCTTTGCCTCAATCGACAGAGCAAAGGCTACAGTCTACAATAAGTCCTACACAGGGTAACAAGGCATCGCATCCTTTTGTTTCAAACAAGTGAGTTTGGGCTACGTGTTAGCATCTTAGATCGTTAATATTATGTTATATGCCATCTGTTTTGATAATATAACTTTGCATACATAAAAACCATCGACAACTTGGTTCCACAAACGTTTCGGTCTGTCGCTAACATTAAACGGGAGGGTTAGGCCAATCAGAACCAAGCAGAACGTCACTCGTAATTTTTTTGAGCACATGACGAAGAGACTCGAATATCATTCCGATTAAATCGGGTTGTCACTCGTGCTTTCCGGAAGAAACTAATTATAGATGGAAAGACTCGAGCGATGTTCCTTTGGGTGCAAATACAAGATCTCATGAACTCTTAGAACTGCCGGACTGCGTTGAAAGTAAGCTATGGATTCCGTAGAGTTCAGTGATGTATGGAACTTTCTTCTTAATAAGTAATATCCAAAAGCAAAACACACTAAAAAAGAAAAGAAGAAACATTTCAGTCGATAATGTAGCAAGTTGTGTAGGCGACGGAAACTGAGAAGATCACGACAAATATTCATTTCAATGAGCCAGGTAAACATCAACACAATGTAAGTGCCGTACAAACAATTCTGCTGTAAATGTGCAGTGGGAAGCATTTTCTACATATCTCATAGCAGGTTTAAATTCGACAGTCTCCCCCTCATAAATTTGGTGAAACATAGTTTAAGATGAGTTTCATACACCTTTCAGTTGCACAAGATGCGGAGGAAAAGAGTATTGTAAAAAAACAAAAATTATATTATCATACGAGAACTCCCGTCGCAATGTTTGTTTATATAGTCCTTTGTTCTCATAAATTGTTTACCTTCGGCCATATAAAGTATATTTTTAGAAACAAAATATACTCATTTTGAACAAATGTACCGAGTTTTAATTATTCGAGTTGGTCTACAGATATTTTGAGATACTGCTTAAGAAAGTAGTTGTTTGAACGTATTGGGGTCACACGGGAATTAGCAATTGGCCATAGGCTAACATATTGGAGCCGTCTGGGGGGTCATACGAGAAATCCTATGTTACAATGGTCCATAGGTTCAACATGAGGACGGTAATAAAGGGTCAAAAGTGTTGCGATTCCATATCTGAAAATATGTAACAAAAAGACGTTAAACCAACATTGTTAAGTTAAATCAACAAGCAATTTTTTTTTATACAGTACAAAGCGAAAATGCAAAATACACTTACAGTATTGTGAATTATATTCCAAGTAATCATAAATGCCATATCACAAATTCAGATATATAGAATATTCCGAATGAATTCTAATAGTCTTGAATATTTTGATATAACACAATGATGCAATCCAAAATGTTTTGGAATGAGTTCACAATAATCTAAAATATTATATAGTCAAAGAGCGCTTTAGCAATTCTATTGAATATTTTATATAAAATAGTCCCTCTCGAATTATATCTGAGAGACTGATCTAAAACGAGAACAAAGTATTTGTTTATTAAATCCCTATTTAACACATTTTCTCTTGACCTGTAAAATAATAGATTTTGAAGATTTCCAGCCGAGAAATCTAATCTAACTGTAAATAAAAATGATCTGGAATTCTTGTTTACAACGTACAATCATGGACAAACGTTAGCTATGTAAACATGTTGTTTACAACTTGCAACCATAGATAAAAGTTAAGTACATGATATATATATATATATATATATATATATATATAGTATATATAGTTATATATATATATATATATATATATATATATATATATATATATATATATATATATATAACAAGTGTTAAACTTGAATGGTAATTCTAAAGTTCATATCTACAAGCCAACACACACCTTTACAATCTGAAATTTCACATATTATAGGCAGCAATTACATTTTGGTTACTTACTAAACACTCAAGTAATGCTCAGCAGCCGCTTTCCGATTACCATCATACACACGACATATACAACACAACCAAAAGCGTATGAGTGCTTTTACACATGTACTTACATACACAAAAACATGCTATTTCACACAGAAAGGGAGGAAGTGTTTATAGACACAAAACTTTACCTTAAACACATTCTGTCTCGCAAAGAGATGCGGTAAAGGGGTTTTCAGTTTCAGTTTTTGTAAAAGCCAATGACATATACAAGGCGTATACAGAAATATTACACAAAATTATTTTGGCAAATAGGATTAGTATCTCTCTTTTCTAGCGAACTAGGTGTCCAAAAAATAGCTGTGTTTAAACGAAAGGCAATTAACATAAGTGGCATCGCTTCATCTGTCATCTTCTCAAGCTTCATCGTACAGCGTGTGTGTAGAATAAAACCCTCTTCAGACACCCTTGCCTTTCCGAACTGGATAATACACTTGCATATATAGTCTAGAAATGGATTGAAACAACTAGAAATGTTTCATCAAATAAACCGCGCGTTACAAAATTCAGCCAGTTTGTGGAAACTCTCTCCCAAACAGAAGAGAGCGGACGCGTGATGTCACTTGCATTATATATTCGGAACAGTTTCAGGACCATACCTATGACCGAAACCATGGTGACAAAGCCAAACAACAAAAAGAAGCAGAAATTCATTTTGAAGTGAGCAGGCATTTCAACAGAGAACGTGACACTGGGGAACTAGTTATGCGTTGAAAATAGAAAATACAGTACTTTAAATAGAGCGCAATGTAATGCTTACTCATTCTGAGAAGCACACATCTTTATTGTCCAAGTATATTTCAGTTTTTAAAAGCTCTTTGAAAGAAATTATTGATAATTTCTGAATAGACAAAAGCACAGGTTCTTGTTTGCTGTTAGTTCATACAATTTTGTTGTTGTATTGTTACTTTTATTGTTGTTTATATTTTTCAGATGTGTTAAGTCTGTAGAACTGAGTAACAAATGAGTAGCTATGTACACAGTTCGCTGCTAATATTGTTTGGGAATTAATATCCTCGATACCTTAGGAGAACAAAACGGGTGTAAAAGCACCACTATCAACGTCGGAATACATAAGTATTGATATGGTAAATATTACTGGAAATTTTTTTGCTCATCGCGCAGATGTGTAACTTATATGATATTAATCGGATATCCAGTAATATGAGAGCTACGATATCGTTTGCTTTAGCGCAAATATACTCTTGATAAATAAATAAATACAAAGAGATGATATTAGATGACATTAATGTATTGCACAATGTACTGTGACAGCTTAGAGACTATATACCGCAATTTACCCCTACATTTCGATACATTAAACCTTACATTTGATTTTTACAGATATCGGAAGAATTCACCGAAATTACAGGTTTCATTCCCATTGATTATTAAAGCTAAACTTCCACTCGTCTAAAGTTTGTTTAGGTTGCAGACAATATTTCCACATAGCCAGTCATTGGTGAAATATTTGATTCTACCTTTGACGCCTCTCCTTCGATTTAGTGGTGCCTAAAATTGAATAATTAATCTTGTATTGTCATGGAAAGACGTCTAGTATAAAATACATCTGAGTTTGCAGGCTCGAAATTTAAATGCGGTTCATATGTTGCAATGGCTATCTGATTTCTAAACAAGCGTTGCTATCGATGTCTTTATTAAATGTGCAATTTAGAAGAGAAAGACGGTAGACCCCCCCCAAAAAAAATTCCCCATGATGTCACCATCATTTTCGTCATGATTATTATTTCCGTACTCCCATTTCTCCTTTATTTGTCTGTTTTCTATTCTTCTAATCATTATATTTACGATTTAACTAAACGTTACATAATTGTTTGGCAGCAGAGACACACATGAAGACAAATGTGGGTGTTTTTATGTAAGATAGAAAATCTAACATTTTTATTTATATATTAAGGGATTGTTAGCCTGTCTTTGCCCTTGTCCACGTCCTGTGTAATGTAGAATATTGACCCTATAGATAAACTACCCTGGGTCGCTTTTCTATTGAAGATAATGAGCTTCTACTCGAAGAAAAAAAAACCCCAACAAAACAACGGGTAGAATGTGGATCCCACTAGGTGTCATTTTTCTACACTTAGTACATTCTTTTACCGCGTGAATGTTACTAATTTCTAGCGTACAACCAAATAGTAATTAGTCTATCAAATGAGGTGGTCAGAAGTTTGTAGTATATATATATATATATATATATATATATATATATATATATATATATATATATATATATATATACCACATACATTAAAAAATAACATGCATTTAAAGTGTTGGTATAAAGTAATTTGATATACCAATACTATTGGTATATCAAATTGTGATCCGCCCATGGCGTAATAATACGCATATATAAACATTCTCGCGAGCGTCTGCAGTTGATTCTAGATCAATGATTAATTTCCACACATTAATCAATAGTGACGTATGAAAAATAATGATGAAAAGTATTAATAATCCCCGTTTTCTAAATTAATTTAATATGGTACACATTTTCATCACAATCCTTTCTGCTTTCTGTTCTCCCCTCCCCTCTCAAACATAACGGACAAACTGCGCAGAAATGTGGAATGAGAGAGAAAAGGAATTTGGGCTGGATTAAAACTTTGAAATAGAAATTACACCAAGTAACCTACAAGAATATGGTTCGTCGTAACGATATGTATGCACTTTCCTTGGGATTTATCAACAGTGTTTATCAATGATACAATGTTGCAAACCAGTAAATTCCTCGGTTACGTGGTACACATACTGTGATATATTTAATGTTATGTTTTTTTTTGTTTTTTTTTTCTTAAACATACCATAATGTTCTAAAATATCGATTATTATTATTTAAATATGAAAATGTCCAAAGGTAGTTCTCTCTCTCTCTCTCTCTCTCTCTCTCTCTCTCTCTCTCTCTCTCTCTCTCTTGACCATCGTAGCAGGATACGGGCTAAAATCTATGAAATGGCGAACGTAGAGGATTTTCCGACAATATCTCTGGACTTATGAATGATGGTAAAAGTTAAGTCAAACCGACCAAAGGATGAGAGAAACAGACATACAGACAGACAGAGACAGAGTTTTAAAGTCAAACCGACGAGAGAGAGAGAGAGAGAGAGAGAGAGAGAGAGAGAGAGAGAGAGAGAGAGAGAGAGAGAGAGAGAGTTTGTAGGTCGGTTGTACTGTTGCTAAAGCAGAATAATGACTTAGATCAACTGTAAATATATTAAAATATTTTAATTACCTCTTGTTGGTTCGTCAGTAGGCTTAGTTTCTATTCCACATTAATCTCCATGCGCCGGTATTTGAATGGTGTAGCTATCCATGTGTTGCTACTGCTCTACTTTTATCATTACAACCATCTTTCATGTTTAAATCATAAGTGTGTATTATATTGATTTAATCAATGTGGAGAAAAATAGAAACCAAGAAAAGAAAACAATCAACTTATCAATATGCAGAGGTGATTGTAAATAGCCACTACGGTAGAGAACTACATTTTGTAGCGGACACACTCGGGGATGTGAGGAGTTCATTCACTAGGTCAATACACGGCTGCCTGTAGTAAATCTGAACTCCGTTCAAAGGTCAAATATATGCATTTGTATGTGATATAAATAAAATATATGTACAGGATGTACGCTGTATCAATGATATACCACTCGTTGTATAAATTTTTCATTAAAAGGAAACTCAGCAAGCTTCGTTTCCTTTTAATGAAAATGTATACATCTCGTGGTATATCATTGATACAGCGTAGATACTATACATATATTCTATATATATATATATATATATATATATATATATATATATATATATATAAAACTGCAATAAACTGACAACGAACAATGCAAAACTAGTATCTAACTAGCCTGAGCGCTTTCGATTCTTAATGAGTCTTTTTCAAAGGCAAATACAAAACATAGACAAGACAAACAAATCAAACACAAAAACCGTTGCGTTTGCAAAACTTTACATGGCTGTTTCTACAGGAATTAAACCTTTAAATTTATTATATTTCAGCTAGTTTATTTCAGCTTGTTGCGGATGCTTGAAAATATCTTTACTGACCTAGAAATCGACGTGCGATAACCACATCTGTTGTTTTATGTTCAATTTAAGTAGACGCAATTTATATCCTGGATATTTTATTGTCATATTAGTAATTGTAGGCTATTAAGTAAATTTAGATAACTACTTAAAAGAAAATGTGCCGGCTGCAAAAAATAAATAATTTCATTTGTGGATGGCCGTACAAGAAGGAAAACATTGGAACGTATACACTAATACGACATAAAATACAGAACTGAAAGGGTGTTAGATCACACCAAAGGTAGATTGTGCCATACGAGGTTGATAGTCTAAAGAATGCAAATCATATGGCGAATAACAGTCCTTTCAAATATACTGGATCCAGCAAGGGATCACGTTGGTCAGGGACTGATTAAGATAACTACAATAAACTGACAACGAACAGTGCAAAACTAGTATCTAACTAGCCTGAGCGCTTTCGACTCTTAATGAGTCTTTTTCAAAGGCAAACACAAAACATAGACAAGACAAACAAATAAAACACAAAACCGTTGCGTTTGCAAAACTTTACATGGCTGTTTCTACAGGAATTAAACTTTGAAATGTATTATATTTCAACTAGTTTATTTCAACTTGTTGCGGATGCTTGAAAATATCTTTACTGACCTAGAAAACGACATGCGATAACCACATCTGTTGTTTTATGTTCATTTTAAGTAGACGCAATTTATATCCCAGATATGTCAATGACATATTAGTAATTGTAGGCTATTAAGCAAATTTAGAGAATTATTTAAAAGAAAATGTGTCGGCTGCAAAAAATAAATAATTTCATTTATGGATGGCTGTACAAGAAGGAAGACGGATCTAATACCCTTTCATTTCTGTATTTTATGTCGTGTTAATGTGTACGTTCCAATGTTTTCCTTTTATAATATATACTTATTGTATTATTGGGTCGTCATATAAATTTTGTTTCTTTGGCTTTTTATTCTGGTTTATTGTGCAATCATATTTCGTGACTTTGTGAATTTTTAACTTTAACATGGAATCGATAGATTGCGGAAGCGCTTCTGCTCGTTTCACGCCAATTTTACACTGTTTTCTGTTTTTCATTCATATCTATTGATTCCAGGACCAGCATGATTTTCTTTGATCCAACACTCTTAAAGATAATGCTATTGGCTGTGTGATTTTTAAACTTAAATATATTTCTCTGTCTACGGACAAAGAGAAAATCAAATTGATCATGTGAAGCCGAAGACAAATATTCCTTTGTGTGGATAAATGCATAGTGTTCCTTTTCTTTATCAAATATATGCATGATGCACGACCACATAGATTTAATTGATAACGTAGAAAACATGGCCTGACGATTATAATACTTATCAACTCATGTCTGCGTACAACAAATGAAATTAGCCAAGAAAAGTAAACACCATTGATTGCTGTTTCGTTTTGGAAAAGTCTTCCACATG
Source organism: Megalonaias nervosa (assembly GCA_016617855.1). Taxonomy (NCBI): domain Eukaryota; kingdom Metazoa; phylum Mollusca; class Bivalvia; order Unionida; family Unionidae; genus Megalonaias; species Megalonaias nervosa. The sequence goes on along the minus strand of JAECUM010093960.1, from coordinate 31,365 downwards.
TTTCATTACAAAATAGTTATCAATTTTGAAGGACAGTTAGGAAATATAAATACCGAAAATTATTAAAGTCATAAAAAGAATAATGCTAATAAGTAGACATTTCGAGACAAAAATATCGAAATATGGAATGACTCTCGATATCCTGATATTTTTCTAGACGATTCAAGTTTTTGCTACTTTTAATGTTACATTAATCATAGAATCTATTGTCATTTTCCTCAAATGTTCCAGTTTTATCGTGCAATATGCAGGAAACAGCTAGGAAAATAGATGTTTATTCAAAGTTCAGGTTTCTTTAAATATTTCGAGTTGTTATGTTTATTTGTTTTGCTGTGGCCTTAATATTTGAAATTGCTAGTTTTCTTCTCGAAGTGATAGAGTTTTATGGAAAATGCGAGGAAAGCTTAATACGTATTCTTCCCGAACATTTTACAGACTCCATGTTACGGTATGTGCTTGATTATGTCTCTGGTTGATTCTCTATTCTATGTAGGATGTTAATCTTAAATTGAGCACTATGTGTCCAAATGGTTATCTTCTTGACTGATCAACATTAAACCTTGAAGATGTTAAATAAAACAATTAACCAAATGATAAATCTGGCCAAAATCTTTATTAAAGCAGTTTTTCTCCAACCTCTGACTTAGCTATTTGTGTTCTAACTTCCACTGTGTATCGTTAACGTATTATTCATATTAAGAAACATGAGTTAGATACATCACTTTGTGCGCGAGCTCATGTAGTGGCCAACAGCAGATGAAGATGTTATTAGGCAGGCAAAAACAGAAGATATACAGTGAGACTAAGCATAAATCTAATCTTGATGTTGAAGTTAACATCTTACAATCTCTTATGCCTCTAACCAATAAAACTTTACACAAACATATTACCTGCGAGTTCACCAATGCCTACGACATGCAATATAGATATTATGGCTATTGTTGGGTTGCCAGTAGGAATTGGTTATTAGGTGCAAATAATTATTATATTGTTTCCTCAAAATACTTTGTTTTCGTCTTTCTTCTGGTTTCTTTTGTGTAATCATTTTTCTTGACTTTGTGGCCTTGCAGAAGGAATCGGTATGTACCGCAACCGTGTCGGTCGTTTTTGCAATAGTTTTGCACTGTTACTTTTCCGTTTTCCATTCACATTTATTTCTCCATGACCAATGTGACCATTTTTGATCCAGTGCTTATACACATAATGTTATTTGTCGTGTGATTTATAACTTGCATATATTTCGTTCCTTGAAGACAAAGGTAAAAGCAAAGTGACCTATGAAGCGGCATGATGCAGAATAATGCAGTATTGGCAACATATTCAAGCGCAAACTGTATGCGAATAATAGAACAATATCTACACCGACAAGATATATACTGTATATGGAGTGTTCTTTTTCTTTATAAAATGTTTTTGTATATGTACGACCACATAATGATATATTTAATTAATCATTTGGAAAACAAGGTTTGCCGATTATAATAATAATTAAGTCATGTCTGCGTACCAAAAATGGAATTAGTGAAGAAAAATGAACATCATATGATGTTGATTTGTTTTAATTGAAAAAGTCTTTCACATGATTTAATACAGAATTTATATCATTTTAGAATGAATAATTCGAGATTTTACTATTATTTTTTAGTTACACTAATCGTTGAAACTTAGCAGTTTCCTCCAAGTTTAGTAATATAGAGGAAGAAACCTATAATTGAGTTTGTATCGCAACTTTAAGATTTACTTTAATATTTGAATTATTATGCTTAATGCTTATTTTGCTAAGACCTTGAACTGCAAGTCTCGAACCCTTCTGTCTATCAAAGTTGTACAATTGTATGGAAAATTTGAGGGTAGTTTTACATTCTTATCGTTATTTTTCTTCTCATCTAATAGAAAGTAAAACAACTTTAAGCAAAAAATCCATGTTAATTATAAATTGTTCAGGTACTTACATGAGTATGACTTCAATACACCTGAGTCTAATGCGAGACTGATTCTCTCTCCTACGCAGAATACTAATCTTAAGTTCAGCGATAAGTGTCCATGTGGTTTTATTCACATCGATAGCTCCAGAATGATAACCGCCATCTTTCCAAAACTAATAAACCCCCAATATTCCTGAAGTAAATTCCACTGAGATTTGTTACAATATTGTTGACATTAAGCATCATACATTTGATATATATTTCTACCGCTCCGTTGGCCTAAGAGATTAGAGCGTCTGCCGCGGTTGCCAGAAGTCGCGGGTTCGAACCAAAGACTTATAAAAATAGTAATAGCACTAGTGCCCGTATACGTTGTACTACTTTTGTAACGGTTAGGACTAGTCGACTTGGTGTCACGATAATGTGACTGCGTAGGAAGTAATAATACATGTCAGTGGGATGATGCTCCAGTGCTAGACATCACTTTAAACTGCCACACTGCAGCCATAGTTGTGATATGACTGAAAAAATTGATAAAATCTAACTTAAAAATCCTAATCACATGCACACACTTCTCTGTGATTCTAGCTCAATGTGAGACCAATACTAGATGAAACTCTTACACGCAAAAACGGAACAAATGCATCGCAGCAAGACGCCACCTCCAACTCATATTGATGTTGTAGGTAAAATCATGCAGTTCCTACTGTTTCTAATAAATGTTAACTTAAACAAGATATTATCACAGAGTGTATTTATGCCTACGGGACTCATTTTAAATATTAAAGCTATGCGTGAGTTACCAAAAAGTATAGGTTTTTTTTTTTTTTTTTTTTTGGAAAATATTGGGGATGAAGCAATATGTGGCAGAAATCAGGAGGTTGCATTGTCATAAAAAGCAAGTGTATTGATCGTTCAATAAACATAATTTTAAAAATTCAAGCAATATTATTTTTATGACTTTACACAGTTGATTCTATGAATGCAGTATGGTAGCCAAGCAGGATTACACGCTACTCTCATTCAACAGTGAGCTCTCCTAAGCTTGATAAATAGGTCAAGAAAAAAAAAAGGTTGACATTATGAAAGAATGATGTAATGTATCAACAAAAATATAACATACAATATGAAAATATGGCACCAGAAATACGTCCAATAAAGACAGTCATTTTGATTACCCTTATTGAATACTGTCGGTGTGTGTTATAGCTATTGCCAGGATAATGTGTTCTGGTCTTGTATAACACTTAAGCATAAACATATACATTATTTGAGAGTCGCACGTGTTTCATTAAATATCTTGTACATGGAAAACAATGCTACACATGTGGATAAAATTGCACTTGCTACATGAAGGAAAGGTTATATGTTGTTACATAGTATGTAGCGTCATGCAGACCCTCTCTCTCTCTCTCTCTCTCTCTCTCACACACACACACACACACACATATACACACACGCACATTGACTCTAATAGCAACAACCTTAGACAACTAAAAGTCATTTCTAAGATCTGTATAATTCATACGTTTTAGTTCTCATTGCAATTAAAGTGTTATCAAGTACTGAGGCATCATGAAGTAGACATGTAGCATCATGTTCCACCTAGTCACATTATCCTGACACCAGTCCGACCAGTCCTAACACTAACCAGCTACCTCTCGCATCCGAGGCGGAAGCTCTAACCACTAGCGTGTATGTACGGCATCGTTTGCATTATATGCGAGTTTATAACCTGGAGCCAATGACCAGTTGAGAGTATGTTGTGAATCGTGATACAGACTATTGTGGGTGTACCGGATAGTGGAATGTATGCTATGCTTAGATAACAAGGAATGGACGAAGAATGGGGCCTCATGTATATTATTATTTCAGGAAATAGCTTCCCCGCCTTAAAATAAGAGATTGAACGACCAGTATACAAGACTGAATGACCGAGAGAGATGCTATTAAAAGGTGGAGGGACGAACACGTAGACAAGAGATAATTCTGGAGTGTTCTAGTTCAAGTTGACCCCAGCAGATAAGTTATCCTTATCTGGTTATGAATGATTTGTCGCACAGACGAAGTTAATAACATTCACTCGATTTCGTGATGAAATTTGCAGTGACAATATAATTTGAAACTGCTTATTGCGTTTTTTGTTTACTTGGTGCTAAATGATTTTTCTGGTAGAGGTGCATACTGCAGTTGGTGTTCTGGGTGTTCCAGAGAGAGAGTTTGAGAGTGAGAGTATTATAAAGTTTGATTTTGATTTACTCATTTTATTCAGTTGTTGTATTTTGTATACTGGCCTTTTGCTGTTCTATTCAATAACTTTGGTCAGATCAAAATTGATTCCATCCCTTAATTACATTTTAATAGTCGCTCTATCCGGGCTATACCACCGTGGCAGATCTCATCCTCTAAGCATCGATCATAGATTGGAGGCAATACAATACGGCAGATTGAAAAAAAAACCATTATTATTATTATTATTATTATTATTATTATCAAAGTTTAGAAGTCAGCCTTAGACAAGGTGCAAACTACATTGTTGTTTTTGTGGAGTTTTTTGGAGGGGGTTCGTTTTTGTTTTAAAAGCTTGCCATTTTTCAGGACTTTTAGACTCTAATTTGTCAATAATATCCAAGGACCGCTTCTTTCTTTCTAACAGCTGACCTATTTGTGTTTATGGATAATCTTCCCTGACATGTTTCTGTGTTACATTGTGTGTGCGCATTTTTAGTTTGAAATTCAGAGAATATATATTTTCATTAAAGATGAAATTTAGATACCTAGCGAGATATGTTTACTATTATCTTTCTTCTCCTGATCCTTCACTCGTACATTACAATTGTGATATACTGTCATTTGTATCATTTGTATCATATAATCTTACATTACAATTGCGGAATATTGTCATTTGTATCACATTAGGCTGACACTTGTGTTCAGCGATCATATTGTACCCAGTATTCACAACATAGTTTAGAACAAAACTCAAGGTCAAGCACAAAACGTTAAACCCGGGTATGATAATTATATCATATTTTGGTCAATTAAATTCCTCAAACTCTATAAAGTAATCTTACAATTATACAATACAAAAAAGCGATCTTATTCTTGCATATGTCGCATTCATTCTACTATGATGAATGTGTTTGAATTCTAAGCTCGTACTAAACGTTCGTGCTAAGAAATATTCTAGACATCTTATGCTCAACTCATCTGTAGATTTTGGTTTGAAAAGTTCACGGGAAATTCTAATTGTATTCCCATTTAATTATTCCGTTTTGATAGTGCGTTAAGTCTTAATGCCTGATTGTCATTCAACGTTAAAATAGTATTGCGTTATTTGTTAGTGCACGGTTGTAATTCAGCGCTAAACCTATTATTAATTGAGGTTAACGTGCTGTGTATTACAGGGTGAGACAATTGTCCATCATATTGGTTTTAAACTATGCAATTGTTTCATGTTTTGGGTGAAGTACAGTTTCCTCCTCACTCAAAGTACTCTCTGCTCATTTACAATACATTAAGAGCTGTATTTTACCCACTTTAATGAATCCGGTGAATAATTGAAGAATTTCCCTTCGTTGCTAAAGGAGGAATTTAATTGGCGTATTGAAATATGTATACTTAATGTTAGTTTCAACTGCTAATAATCTACATTACTGCATTCCTACGATTTGGCCTATGTACAGTCCTTCCATTTTCGATATGAACGGTAGATAGAAACAGACAAAGATTTTAGCTGTCATTTACTGTCACTCTCAATCCTTTCTGAAAGGAAATACAACATTTATTGAATCTTCTTAATACACTCCACAGAAAGAAAATAAAAAAAAAAAACTTTTCTCGGTGCTTCTATTGAGGTGCCAGTTTTGAGATTCGATTTGTACGCGGTAAGATATCTACTTTTGAATATTCGTTTTGTTTCTACTGTTTGTAATGGTGTACTTTTTATTTTCACACTTTGTCCATATCTGAGTTCCAAGAATGTGTGATATCACTAATGCTGGTGCTACTACTGCTACTGTTGATGCTTCTGCTACTACTACCACCGTCCTTATTACGACTACTACTTTCGTTTGAATGTTCAATAAGAAAGAGAAATAAAAACAGAAAACTTGCACAACTTAAAGCATGTGCAAACATATTAACAATTGCTTCTTGCCTTGTTTGTGTCGGGTTAATGCCTGGTTTTAGAATATGACAGGTCATAAACTGTTGCCTTTATGTTGGCTGGAGGTGGAGCCCGGAACAATAAGGGGACTAACCACATAACCACGGAAGGCTACGGACAAGCTATCTGATTTACCAACGTTGGCCAAAACAGTCTCGAACCCACGCGGACAGAGGTGAGATGTGTTAGTGGTATGTAAAGGCTAGCATTTTCAACTACCAGGCTACTCGTGGCGTGACTCCTTATGAATTATCGTGTTGGAAGATGATATAACACATTACAATTGTTCTGACATAATGATTATAAGAAGACACGTACCCCAATATAAAAGTTTAGTGATTAGAAATGGAAAATGTGTGCTTCGAAATGGTATACGTACATTCCAATATATATTAGATGATGCTTTTCAGCGCGGAACACTGATGTTGGCTAATTCTATCCTGCCAAAGGCGTGACTTTTAATTTGACTATGAGTTATTTGTGATCGTCTACTGAGAGTACAGTGCACACAAACTAGCAACCACTTCCCGATTGCCATCTTCATTTGATAATTCTTTTCACAATAATTTAGACAAACATAAATTGAAACAAATTTACGTACTAAATAATGCATTTTTTTGAAAACTAAAATCTCTCGAATAAACGCCGATATTTCTTGAATATATTTTGGAGTCGAAAATGTCGTTGTTGTAAACGTTATTTTGTCTTCAATATTCTTATTCTTAGATTTATTTCGGATGGGTAAATTAATTCTAGATCCAAGTTGAATGAGAGCTATTTATTTATCTATTTGTCTTTCTCGATTAATCTAATGGATGAGAGGGAACTTTATTACTGACCTGTTCATATCTGTAACGTCAAAATTATATAATTGGAACAGTTGTTACTGACAGTACTATAGACCTTCCAACCACTGAATTTTGCAAGATAAAATGTTTTGATACGTCATTTGAAGCTTTCACTGGGTGGTTTCGTAAACCAAACATGTTATATTCTATCTTAAGGTAAAGAAATTTTCAATAGATGTTTCGCAGTGTAAAGGTTACATTATTACCACCAATACTCCATTTTGCATCAACTCCCATTTATCATTTAGAAATGTGAGAAAAAATTATTCATTATGATTCAATGTAGGATCGAAAAATTCCACCATGGGTTGCACACCTATGACCATAGAGTGGAATATTATTATCCTATATTCCTGCCTACAGGAGGCGATGCTTTCATGAAACAACGTTTTCCAAAAAAACGTACTTTGATCAATCATTTCCCTTAGTATATCAACGTTGGGTCATTATTAATGCCCAATGGCTCAGTGCCTTTCCCATTAAGAAATATGCTGCCCCTGATTTTTTTTTTACGAAGCGATCGATAACCTTTTTAAGAATCCTCTTAACACATTGTTGACTATATCACACAGACGAAATAAGAACAAGAGCCTTTGCAAGCATGTACAGAGGAAGTTGACCATCGCTGACAGGCTGGAATCGAAAACCCGTCCATTGGAGCATAGGACATCTGAGTGAATCTGAAAAGGGCCTTTGGACATTTTCATGGATCTAGGTTGTTAAACTACACCTTTTTAACCTGGATCCACTGCAGGAACATATCTGCTGACGGTCAAGGTCAGATTGAACTCCGGCTTATTAGCCACCATATCTCACTTTTCCACCGATGACGCTAGCGGTTGGTGACGTAGCTGCAGCACAGTTAAGGTGTCAGTTGTTTCTCCAGTTGCCTTCCACCTTTCTTAAAAGCTTTTTTTTAAAAAAACAAACTTCCATTGTGTAGCGACTATTCCATCTCCCTCTTTAACCGTTACCGGTCCCTCTTTTCTTCCGCCCATGCTTTCTTCATCTCAGTTGATTCTTCCTGTGATACTTTTCCAGTAATTTGTTTTGTCGACCTGAACGTGATCTTGAGGTGCCTTCGATACTGGAAGACTTCGAGTCGCCACCTCCGCCTATGACGCAGGAGGATGTACGATTCGGTGAAATTTACGATGTCAGTCTACACTGTAATGTGGAAACGTCGGACATATCTCAGCCGGGATGCCACTGAAATTGATATTCACGAATCTTTGAATCAGGGAAATGCCGGAGTTGAATGTGATCACAGGACTGGACAAGGAGACTAGATGATTGTTGATGTAAAGGATGATAATAAATTACGGTATGTATTTGAATCATTAGTACAGTTTTAAGAGGCATTTGCTGATTTATCTTTGGCAGACAGATATATAAATATATTAATAATTAGGTAGGTCGGTAAGAATATATGTAAATATATATATATATATATATATATATATATATATATATATATATATATATATATATATATGTGTGTGTGTGTGTGTGTGTGTGTGTGTGTGTGTGTGTGTGTGTGTGTGGACTGATATACAAGAAATGACAGATCCAGTTATAAGTGTAGATATATTAGAATGAGCCTTATAACACACCTACCTTTATTAAAGCTTTGAATTCCCGTAGAAATAATATGTACATGATTCTTTTATTATCAGTGTGATAGTCAGCTTAGGCGGGAAAAAGTTCTACAGTGTTGTACCGCGTATAACTCTGGTTATTGGGAAGCATTTGAGACGCATAATAATACCGGATAGCGATCCCTGATTAGTTGGCTGCAAGACTAATTTGTGGAATGTATAGAATAAATCACAAATATAATTATTGATGGAAGGACATTCAAAGATTCATCCTCAGTTCATCAGTAGGTTGGAAAACAGGTATAGCTGTGGATGGCATTATTGTCATTTTATGATCATTACGGTCATGTTTGGTTTGGTTCTTTATGATATAGAAATGCAAGTAGTTTATTAAGTGTAAATGCAATTGAAGTAAAGTGCGCTGGCTAGGGACAAACAATCGTTGTTGACCATACTGATGCAGTGATAGGTTTCGAACCTGCATCTTTTTGATTATTATTATATCATACTAACCATTGAATAACTGTTGCAACTGTGATCATTTCAGACCTCCTTTGACATGAATGAGAGCATATTTAGCCTATTGCTCATCCCTGAATCCTCTTGGCCACATCGTGAAAGGTTTGAAAAGGTTTAAATAAGATGTATTGTTATTTGTGCCGCTTGTGAGGCATAGCGTTTCTTTGAACTCTTGAAACAATCATAAGTGATAGATAGATTTCGATGAAACCATTGTAGCAGTCTTAGGTACGAAGTTTTCCACACACTCTTGTCATATGCACGACGTTATGTTTCTTGGAACTCTTGTCACAATCAAAAGTGAGACAGTGTTTCATGGCGGCCTTGTCGCCATCATAAGCGACACTGTGTGTTTCACGAAACTCTTGTCACAATCCTAAGCGAGACATGGTGTTTCATGAAATCCTTGTCACTCTGTAGATACAAATTTAAACAGTTCAATTTATAGCGACATTTTTTCAAATAGATGTTTTATTTTAACTCGCGTTTTTTATTTTGAATATAAGAGAAATAAACGACTAATAATTAATTGAATGTACCTTAACGCATAATCAGCTTCATTCTTCCTAGTGGTTTCACCTTTCAACGATTATTTAAAACAGAATCAAATTTAGATCGTTATTAGAGTTACCTTTGTTTAATAACGAAGAATAACAGCAAATTTCAGTGCTTCATTTACAGGCATATGCTGTCAATAGTCTGATTTGAATTTATGATGAATTGCACACTTACACGCAAAGGGAGCAAAACATATTGTTTGTTGCCAGGAATGAATAAAAAACACCTAACTCAGATGACATTGTTGCATGTAAAATCAGATGACAATATGATTTGGTGGAAAACTCTTGATCTTCCGGGTTGGCAATATAAAAATGACTCGTGCCCACACATCATTCTATATGTAAGCATTTGCAAGAACTCATTATTTCTTGCCTGCAGTTGCCCGGAATATATTATTGTGCTGTCAAGCAATACAACTACAGGAAATGTAGCCGGGAGATGTGCAAGTATTGAAACTAGTCGTTGTAGCTGTTGTTCTTGTTTTGGGTTTAAAGCCATTTCTTTGCGCTATATATAGACTCTACATGGCAGACAATATCACTGGTGGAGGGAGAACACGGGAAAACCGCGGTACGAACCACTACCCATGGGAAGCTACTGGCAGCTTTTTCATATATCCACATTGGCCGAGCGCGACATTCGAACCCATCTAGATAGAGGTGATGAGATGGTATATACCGGTAAACCACTTAGCCACTCTGGAGCCCTAAACTAGTATTTTCTTGAGGCAAATACATTTTTATATTTGCCCTGTAGACATCTCTATCATCTTCTGGCTTGATCAGAATTAATGTCACAAATTTAGATTAAGTGTTAAAATAATTCGTTTAAAAGACCTTATTATTCATGGTAAAATATACAATGTTGGTTCCTCACTCCATAAATCCTTACAAAGGGAAATGACATGGCAAATCAGTATAAGTGAACATTTTTGATCTAACAATAATATGTAAAATGACCAATCATCCCTACCTGACAGATATGCCAACAGGAATGTCACGCATCATGTTTTAATACCTAAATTGTTTTGAGTTATAAAAATAGCAAACCAATTTCTACAAATAAATATTTTTTTGCTGATAGCTGAGTTATTTGCACTTAAGAAAAATTGTCTGGGAAATGCGGATTGTTTACCTTTGAAAGATTTTTTATTTTCACATGTACATTTGGTCCATGCAAATTAAGTCACAACATAATTAGCACAAGACCATTAAATCTAAATGTATGGGGAAAACGACCCTCTCATTACATGCCAATACAATAATAGCTGAATGAATACTACAAAATGCACACGTTGAAGACCATAGTCTCCTTGTTACGGAACACATAAAGGGCACGTTGATGAGTGATTGTTTAGCGTAACAAATTTATAGATGACACAAATTGTCCACAACAGAATGTCACCGCTGCTAATTTTGAAAAGGTTATAATTTACGATTAAGTACGCACACGCACATACCAATACGCGCTAACGTTGCAAGTAGATATAAAGATGCCGACCCATTATCAACTTAAACAGCAACTGACGTCGCAACCGCGTTTGAACTAATTTATCAACGTGGCGGTAAGCAGCAGGGAGGGTGAACAGACCACTCTTATAATTAAGCCAGAATCTGCTTCATTATATACTTTTCGAGCAGACCCTCTTTTCTCTGTCTGCTTCAAAAATATCTCTTACATACATGTGGTCGCCCCTCCCTGCTGCTGTCGATTTGAAACCAATGATTTATCGACTTGAATAAATTCAGAAATAAACAGCAGCTATGATGTTCAGTCTACCATTTCATTGGGTCCCTTCTGCCGGTAAAGCCATTTACCAATAAGATCCTAAGAGTCCCTTATTGAGGCCTTAAACTCACAGGGCACTCTTTCATCGGTTAAGACCTGTCTTATGGTCCACAGGCACCTTATTGAGACTTTTTGGTCCGGCGGGCATTCTTTCTGAATGTCCCTATGTGGGTACCCTTCAGTGATCACGACTTCACATCATCCTGCTGTTTATTTTAGGGACGCAATCGCATAGACACACCCCCATTGACAAAGTCAATGCGAATTCCTAATGTGCGAAACGAAATATTAGAAATTCAGAGGGTTGTCTAGGCATATCGATTTCATGTAACCCCCCCAAATCAAACCCCGGGTAAGTGCAAAACTGCACTCGCCACGTTGTTTGACGTTGGTGAGGTTACATGAAATCTCATGGGGGTTGCTTGCGTCCCCAATTATTAAGTAAATAATAATTATTAAAATAAGTGGCATCCCAGGGCCACAAACCATCGACATGTGTCAGTCATGGGAAACCGAACCACGGACCTCGAGTCCGTGATTACATCACGGGAGTCAGACGCGCTAGCAATGCACCATTTTCCCACTTGCATTTATGTTCTTCAAAAATAAATATATAAGCTTTGACTCATTCACCTTGTCACCTTGACGTTGTCAAGGATGATAAGTGTATATTATCAAATTCTGAATAAAAGCTGCAATGTTTCATATTTCTGCCGTTTTTGCTTTGGTTAAAATATTTATTTTCAAGCCTCTTGACACAGTCAGGGCAGAACTGTGTTAGTAATATGCGTTGGATCGATATTATTCTGGTTCATTCTGTCTGAACAAAAAAAAAATCGATAATGACTACATATATCACCGGTATAGCGTGGTTCGTCCTGATTTTATTCTTGGCAACAGAGCTTTGTGTTTGATGGATACGGGATTGGGAAATCGAAGTCAAAGAAGAAACTGTATAGGTATGACATTATTAATTATGTACCGTTTTTAAGACTACGCTATATCCTTGGCTGTCAAGGGAAATAACTGCTTCATTATTCTATCGTTGTGACAACTATTCAGCATCAAGGACCATATATTCTATCAATACCTATACGATACCTAGATCGTGGGTGGTGCAAATTGATGGTTATGAAACCAAACGGAGTAGCTTGAGCGTGTGCAAAGAAATTTTTTAATTTATTCATGTCCATGTCCCCTGAACACCAAGTATAATAAATATTTTGCAGCGTATGATTATCAACTCCATTAAACACAACTAAAATATTACATTTATCTTTGGCCACGCTTGGTATTTGGGTATAACGCTGCGTAACATAAATCACGTCTGTGCTTTTATGTCCCGTGACTAAGTCACGGCTCTGGTAAATACCCGCCGTGTTTTTATCACTGTTTATCCTGGGGCCGTGATAGAATAATTATTTGGTCAATCTACGGCCTCTATCATCGTTGCGGAATCACCACATTCATTTATATTTATTATTAAAATGTGGTGATTCCACAACGATGATAAATCAGGGATAGAACGATTTTTTGATCCAATTACTGGCTGTAAAATTATTCTTCATGTTGATCAAATATATACTGAACCAGTTGTTGATGCTCCAGATGTGAAATCTCAACGTGACAGTATTATCTACGTATGTGTGGAATCGCTGCATAATCATATATAATATAAATGAATGCAGCGATTTCACAATGATGATAGAACGATTATTCCGAGGTTCTGAGACTTCTATCAGTGATGCAGAATCGCCACATTCATTTATATTTTTTATGAAAATGTGGTGATTCTGCAACGATGATAAATCATCGATACAAGGTTCATGTGACTCTTCTGCATGTTCCTAGTCGAATATACTAAACCAGTTGTTGATGCTCCAGACATAAATTTTCAACATACCACTGCTAACAATGGGCAGTGATACAACAATTATTTTGACAATCTAAGACTTCTATGGTTGTTGTAGAATCGCGCCATTTCATATATAATATATAATGATATGGCGCGATTCCACAATGATGACAGAACAGTTATTTTAGTAATCTGAATATTCCTCGTCGATTACACTAAACCAATTATTGATGCTCCATATGTGAAATTTCAACATCACAGTATGATCATCGACAGCGATTATGTCACTGCCGCCATAAAATCCTTGACAATCATTGTGATAATTTCTCCAGCGAGAATCATCTAGAAAATCTGACTTTGGCCACAATGGATAATTAAGTGTGTAATCTGATCTAAAAGGATTTCATTTGTCGTTTGCTATCAAAGTCGCTCCAAATCCCTTGTAGATTAATTTTATTTTTTCTATGACATTTTCGATTGTTAATTTTTTATTTCGAATTCTTGTTTCAGGAAATATCCTCTACCAGTTATTCAGTAGATTATTATATTCCGATAACTGATTATTTGTAATCATGTTATTGACGCGTAATCTGGTCCTGATACTGGGATTTTAGTCGCTAATAAATTATCGGGAACAATATAGGGCAGTTCCAGTATTTGTAATACGTTTCTAACCGCGGTTAATTTCTCGCGTGGACTTATTTTGTCCGACCGAAACATCGTAGCATCAATCGCGTTACCGTCAGTAAATTTATCTATGATTATTTGTTGATCTCGTCGTAGTCGTGGAGAATTATTATAACACTGTTCAACTTGATCCGGCGGCAGTTTACCAACATCACACTGAAACATGTGGTTGAGGAACAATTTCTTTGCTTGATACGGATCTAAATTTTTAAATTTTTATTATCGTGGGGATCATACTTATAATAAACTGGTTTATTTTCATGTTGATTATCGTTACTCGGAGATTGTTTTATACGTTCTCCAACTGAGGTTTTCAGAAATTCAGCAACGACAGGATTATTCTTAATATCTTCGTTGGAAGGGGTTTTGATGTTGTTCTTGCGGTACCATGTTGCAAAATCGTCCGGTGGTTGTTCTACAATTTTATATCCGGACTTCTTCATCATCGCAATTAATCTTGGCGTAAAATACATTTTAGAATTACTCTCGTCGATGATGTCTCTGAGATAAGCAAATCCATATGCGGTTTGAAGATCATCAAAATTAGGACATCTGAACGATTTAGTATTATCGTCGAGGTTTCGTTCGCGATCCATGATTAATTTCTCTAGGTCTTCTCGGGTCGTTGGAAGTTTTTGTTGGCGCTGTTTTCTCGTCGCAGAATAGTGAATCTCGTTAACACATCTAAATCGATGAATCGCTTGTACTGTTGCTTCTACGGATCCTAATTCTTCAGAGAATACAAATAATTTAGTAAATCGTTCATCAACAATGCTAACTCCAGCTTCAAGAGTATGATTGAATATCACAACGTCAACGTCGTCAAATGCATACTCTACATCAGCGAATCAATCTTCTTTGGACTGGGTCAGTATCAGCATGATAATATTTTACTCGGTATTTTTCGTGTTGAAGTTGTTTAGATAGCGCTTCCACGGAATGATTGGTTCGCTGCTTGTTGTGAACGTGAACCGCAACCTTTTCCCTGGTTAATTTGTTAGCGCGTAGTTGAGCTAATAACGCTGCCAAATTACTATGATGCGACGTTTCCACGATGAATTTCTTACCATGATCGGGTTGAACATCGTTGAGGACAAATTTTATTGATGACCTTCCTAATTTATCCCGGAACAGAATTAAGTTATCGTTGTCCGCGTACGCATCCAGCATGATTAGTCGCCGACATGACATTACTAATCTAGAGAATCTATTCCAGCGATCTTTGCTGTGCTGAACAGAACTAAATTGCTGTCGACGAATTCCATGCCACTCGTCTACGATGATCACATCAGGAATTCCTCGTACTCGGTGCAATGATTCGTACTGAACTACAACACGACGATGATCTTTCGGTTTGAAAACAATATCACCAGTAATTTCTGATTAAGATTCCGCACCATAATCCGCTTTGACTTTCTCAGTGAAGGTTTTTCTGTAACTAATCCCAAGTACAGATTGTTCTGGTCGTAACGATTCCCATGCAGCTCTTGATTTACCAACTCCACATGCTGATCCATTAATGTAGTCTTCGTCGGGGATTATTCTACAACCTGGCCCACCTTCATGAGTTGGAATTGTAGTATATCTCAAATCAGGATTTCTTTCTCTGAAATATCCTGGATAATGACTTCTGCGGCGGGATTTTATTAGATATCTTAGATATTCTTTGTTGATGATCTTTTTTCCTGATTGATCTGTTGGAAGCTGATCTACTATTTGTACAAGTTCAGTATTGTTAGATGTTCCCGCGATGACTTTCTCGATTTGTTCATCAACAGTATCACCGTCGATCGGTGACGTAATCTGTTTTCGAGTGGATCATGGACAACAAATTGAATAATGATCTTCATTGACATATACGATACAATTATTACATTTATCTTCGATGAATTCATGAACATAATTATATCCGTGTCTGCGTTCGCAAATGTTACAAACGTGACCTGGCCGTCTTGATATCGTAACTCTGTTCTGAGATGAATTTACAACGTTGATCAGCTGATCAGGTTTTCCCGTTAACGCTACAGAAATCCGCACAAGATTTTCCGTGGAAATATTATTACAACTAATAATGATTTTGTCGTTGATTTTATCAAAGTTACATCTTGTGTATTTAGGTTGAATCGAGCATGGACAGGTCAATAACTCCGATGCGGTAAAATTATCATTGTGAGATATTAGTCGTTTACATGAAATATTTTTATCTGGTTTATGTGATTTTGTTTTATTCAACTTGATACTGTACAAACCTGCTTGACGATCAATGTTCCACTGGGGGTTTTTCTCATGTATGGCTCGTTTAGTTAATTCTTGTTGTCGATCAAAATTTACCGGGGTTGATTTACATAATACGTGATAACCACTATTCGTTTCAAAAACAAATACACGATCACGAGAACAATCGCATAACAGCGAAAAGTAATCGATGATATCATCGATGTTGATTTTCTCCGATGTTTCTTTGATTTCAGTTTCTCTGTGATGATATGTTAATTTCTCACGGATGAATTTTGTATCAAGATCAAATATGGGGTATCTATCTCGGAATTTAGGAATAATTTCAGTAACAGATGATTGACCAATAAATTCATCAGCGAATCTGTTGAAACAATCATCCGACGTAAACAAATAGAATTTATCGAAATGTTGTATAATTATTCCTTGAGAGGATTTCTCGTATTTGTTGCCGAGAACAACAAAATTTCTAACGGCGAGTTCTTTTGTTCGATGCCAAATAACGTCGCTGAACGAATTCAAGAACAACGAATAATACTCGCATAAGTGCCAATAACTGAATTTGGCAACATCGGTTAATTCATCTTGTGGCTTTGTTTCAAAAAGTTCACTAAAATCGTATGATTCATCGAATAATTGTTCATCAAGACGATCAAAATATTCATCTTCGGTTAATTCCACAACGGGCTTAGATGCTACCGGGAAAATATCACCGATGAAGTTTGGTCAGTTAATGGACAATCGCCTAATAGACAAAATAAATCACATTGATGATCAATTAAAATTTTTCCATTGGATATATCGCACGATTGTTTGGCCGTGGATATATCATCGATAATGATTTCAGATTTTTTTCATTCATTATACGTGATGCTGTTCTTCTAATTGAAAATTAAAAATATTTATATAAACGATGTCCGTACAAAAGAACAGATGTGCATGGTTAATGAAAGGATCAAAACAATACTGTGGGAGAAATTGTTATGGAAAATACTGTGGTTCTCATAATGAATATGTTAGAAAAGGTTCTACAGGTCCACGGCCATGTTTAGGATGTGGGCGAGGATCCATGGATATTTGTGGACCCTGTGGCGGGTATAAATACAGAGCTATGCTGAAATATTATAAAACCAGAAAACCAACATATCATATTGTTAAAGAGAATCCATTGACCGTGGATGAATATTTGATAAAACACGAGGCTAAAAAAAATAAACATATTTTTTTTGTAATATTTTTTTCTTATGAAACATAAATATCATTTAGATAATCAATTATAATATAATAAACCATGAAAGAAAAAATTATATTCCTTAAGGATAATTCAGATTATCGTTTAGCCGAACACGCGGCTCCAAGAAGTAAAATATCACAAACTAGCATTAACGGAACTAATGCAATACGAATCAATGATAGATGTAGATTTACAGAATCTCAACGATTAAAAACCATCATTGAAACATCTCGTAATGAACGAACGCGACGACGATTGCGCAATAAATGTATTCAGCGCGATCTATCAAATATTGATATATTTATCGTAGAAGATGAAGAAATGATAAATGAAATTGACAAAGGAGATTTTCGTAAATTTGATGCATTGACTGTTAATAAATCTTGTGATGATAAAAGTATTCACACATCACCTATATATGTTAATGGCGTTGATGATCAACAAATATTAGAGATCAATGAAGCAACAAAAGATACTAAATCCGTTGCAATACTTCAACGAATACTGAAATGAATCGTTGCGGAATCACCACATTTCTTAATAAATATATAATGATATGTGATGATTCCGCAAATGTTTATCGCGCTAACAAACCAGCGGTTACTTTCCGCGAACGATGTAATATTGAATCCGATCCCGTAACGATTTATTCTTTTTCTGAAGATGATCACGTTCATGTTGTAATATATTTAAATCGTTACGTGCTTCATATCGTTGCTCAATCGTGCATTGAAGATCTTTTTTTTTCATCTGGTCTCGTTCTGAAATAACCCCCGACAGTTCATTGCAAAGTTTAACAGTGATATTTTCGTATTCGCAATTCTGTTTCAGAAGATCATTATTTTTTTGTTTCAACGCGTCGAATGATTGGTCTTCACAAATTTGTCTCGAAGCTCCAAGTTGAGATCGTAGCGTGATTATGTTAGTTTTGTATTCGTGACGTTGTTTCAGCAGATCGTCGTTGGTTTGTTTCAGATGATTTGCAATATGCAATGATATTTGCACATGGAAGGGGTTGCAAAACCGATATGATCATGTATTATATAATAGATTTTGCACAAGAAAGGACAAGATATAACTGACCCTTGCCGCAGTTAATCAGTCATGACATGCACGGACCACTAACGACTGGATAAAGATTAAATAACTGCACCCAAAATATGTGTAAAATTGTACGTGCCAGAGTTAAAAAGAGTGGCGTAATCTAAACGGTTCAACGAGATTGTTAGATACCGTATATACTCGCAATTAATTTAATTTGACTATAAGTCGACCAGACCCCTCCTCTTATAGGCAACGAAGTGCAAATTTTTCTTTCGACCCCATATAAGTCGGGATGCATTTTCAAGTCAGATCCTTCTGAGGGGGTGATTTGTCATCAGGATTAAGAATTGCACTTACAAAAATAACAAGCCCACGTAGATACATAGTTATATAGATAGGTAATAAATAATAACGCATAAACAATGTAAATTCCAGTCAAAATGAGAATTGAAAGGTCTCGCAAATAAATTGACAACTTACAATTTGTTCTAATTAAATACATTAAAATCCACAATGCTTCACACTTTAAAGCCACTTCTATGATTAATCCATGCATTCAGTTTATAGGCAACATGCCGGAATAAAAGTAATTCAGGATGATCAGATCCACAGTATACCGTAAAGTCCATTACAGGTGTTTTGCAAATAATGGAAGTAAAAGTCAGTTGTAAAAGTTGTGATTTAAAGTATTAATGTCAGTAACTAATGCCACGTGGTACAATGTTTTATAATTCGCCCTCTCTCTGTGAAGTTCTGAAATTTTCCATCGTCGTCAAGTGATTGTTAAATCTTCGTGTATAATCTTTCTAATATCGTCGACTCCTTTTTCTACTTCACTGTCATATGGGGTACCTATGTAGAGACTGAGCTTTGGCTCTGTCTCTAACACTTTGATCATGCAATCTGTGAAATGTGTTGAAGGTTTCAACTGAATACGTGTCAACTGTGCGGCAAGATCACAAGAAGGTCAAATAACTATCCTTTGTTGCTTGGCACTGAGTAGGAGTCAATTATCCACCTCGATTGAAAGGGTATCACAGGGGAAAATAAAGAATGCTGCCTTTACAAGTTGAAAGCGACGAAGGAGAAGCATTCACTCGAGGATGCACAACTATATCTGTTACTGAACAAGCACACGTACTATATTGGTAGCTCGAACAAAATGAATTTAAACTTGAAAACAAGTGATTTCTGCATTTGCAGACAAAGGGCATATCGGGTCATATGCAGTGGCAGACAACTTGAGAAATATTAGTTGGGAATTATAAAATCTAACTTATGGTTACAGAAACTACATCTGAAATAAAAACTGTTATTGCATCAAAAACAGTGGTAATACAGCTAAACACAAACTATGATTAAAATAGAGATTGTCCAAACTTGCTTGAAAATGGATGCAATATACCTGGCAGCAAACATTTATTGACTGACACTTCACTTTGTGGTGAGTTATATTTAATTTACCCATAATATCTAAGCATCAAAATAACTGTATATGCAAGTATTGTTTAATGTATACCATCATGACATGGATAAACACAGTGAATAACATACACTTACTTGTTAATGGTAATAGTAACATATAGCATACAATTAGTTGAATTCACAGTATGATTGTGTATACAAAGATATGGAGTTTTCAGCATTACCCCCATCTTCGCTAGCCAAGGCTCCGATGTGATAGCCCTATCTACACTTTGGCATATCGAGCCGATAGTTCTTTGCTTCTTTGCCTCCTCATCCAATCAAAATTATGTTGTTCAAACTTGAATACTGTTACTGTATGATCGAAACCAAGAGAGCACACAACTTGAATGGACTGGTAAATAAGCAATTTTCCACTGCCGGTTCGTGTTTACGCAAATACATTTCACTCAAGTAGACTGTATTGGTTTCTTTCGTTGTTAAACTTAGAAATCATCCGTTTTTGTCAATTGCCTCCACAATTTTCGCGCGATATGTAATGAATAGATGTCGCTAGGACAAATACCAATATATCGGTTCGATCCGCTAAGATGTAGATAGGGTTATGATATCGGAACCATGGCTAGCGAAGATGGCATTACCCCAAGATTCATGTTTTTGTTTTTTTTGTATGTCGCACTTCTGAGACTACCCCTGCATGAACAAAACTTTCAGCAGAAAAGGTATAATCGTATGCATGTATATACCATACATCATGCTATTTCCGCTCTGTCAAATTTATGGCTAGTCAACACCAACCTAAAATAATAGTAGGTCGGTGCAATGTAGACCAATTTGAAATATTAAAGTTAAAAACTGCTACATTTGTACAGCGATAAGCTTTAAAGCGTTGATGTAATAATATCCTATATCAAAGAATTTCTTTACGCTAATCTGGATTTATTATAGTTCAGCATCCACTAAGCTATTGTTAGTAAGATCTATTTATTTTCAATGTCAATGCAATGAATATTTAAAAAATTATTAAATATATTGCTTGTTCCAGTATATCAACTTTGAAACATCTTTTTTTAAGGAAATTCTTACATACCTTAAAATATATTTTTCAGCGTTATTATAAAGCTGCTTTCATTATCGTTAGCAATTTACAACAAACGTCTGATAAATTCTCGAAATGTTAAACCTATCCATCCTATGGATAAATCTAAAGATTACGATTTTTGGTATAGATGCTATGTCGTGATATATTTATTCACCAGTCTGTTTACACCAAACCATCTACTTACATAAACAGATCATATTTACTCACAAACAGCTTCCCGCAACCAAACTCATGTATATAGTTTATACCGTCCGCTATGGTTGTCGTGCTACAAACTTATAATAAGACAATAGGACGGTATGATGAATGTCAGATTTTGTGAAACCCGAATATATTTAAGTTGGGTATGGTAATTAAGATATACTATAAATAGCGAGGACAGAACAACTCGAGCTGATTGCAGATAACGGTAATTAGAGACATGGAAGACTTCAATGAGAATGAAATATTTATAATTCATGCAAACTGAATTGGAAGGTGACTAAGAAACCCTTAATTATATGTTTTTATTGACTGACTTTTATATAAGCAGTTATTCGATTTAACTGAACACAAGACAATAATTAGATATGGCAAAATGCGAAATATAACACACTTACAGACATTATCCAGAATACCCAATCCCTAAATGAAAACCCTCATTAAATTTTGCATTTTAGCATCTCCCTTATGCTATTATGTCCGATAAATCGAGACGGAATGTTGGTAAATACAAAATAAATCACCTCATGTGGAAACATTATAATCACTTGAACAAGATGGTTGCATTCCTGCAACATGCTCAAAGTACACACTAGTTCACATGATCAATTAATGGGAAGTATTCGTACATATTTTGTGTATATAAATGATTCTTACGTCATAAGTGTTATAATAATGAACAATGATCAGCATGCCATTTGATGTGTGCCTGTGTGTGATTAGGATTTTTAACGCAGCTTTAAAAAATGTTCAGTTATATCGCTACGATGTATGCAATGTGGCAGTTTATAGTGATGCCTAGCACTGGGGCATTATGCTGCAGACATGTAACACGATGTCCCACCCAGTCACATTATCCTGACACTAGGCCGACCAGCCGTAACACTAACCTCTTAATGCTGAGCGCCTAGCGAGGCAGCTGCTAGTATCATTTTAATAGTCTTTGGTATGACTCGGCCTGGGTTCAAACCCGCGACCTCCCGCATCCGAGGCGGACGCTCTAACCGCTAGGCCATGAGAGCGGTCGCCATTTAATGTACTTGCTTTATTGTTCGATATGTACGTAATAGGGCATTTAATGGTTTATAGGTAAGGTCAATCATTTTAAAATACTATTTTTACCTAAGTAGAAAGGACAAAACTGAGGTAGAGTGCATTATATTCAATAGTTAGTGGACGGTAGCAATGCAATAACTTTAGCATCATAAATTTTACTGTAAAAACAATTTCGGAATTTTTGTTCTCGCACGACGAATATAAGGGTCTACTAGTGTCCTCACCCAACTTTCGTTTATGTGATAAATTTAATCTTCCAATGTGATTTTTAAAGGTATTATGTCAAATACATCATCATTAATGAAAATAATGACCACAAAACATCGACTTTTTATCGCACAAGGAAACACGCTCCAAGCCAATATCGCACTCGGCAATTTCCGTAAGACAAAGTGGAAGTGAAATGCTGCAGGGAACTGGACATTTCTACTTTCGTTGTTAGTTGCATTCATTAGCTGGTTCCGTGTTATCCGACCAGTGACAGGCGATATAGTCTGCAGTGACAATTTGAGAGACGACGATTTTGATACCGTCTATAACATTAAAGGGTCACTCGGTATTACGACCATCAGACGACTCCTGCCAAATGCAGTACCAAGCGTGTTTTATCGCCAGATAACTGAGTCCGTGAACACCAGATCAACAAAAACCAAGGGTTACGGCAGGGCTAACAACATGTACACCGATAGAAGCTTGAACAGAAGCGAGAGCTAGTGAGTGTAAAATATTTATAATCTTTATCTTGCTATATTATTGGTTATCAGCCCCTACCCCTCGCCACAAATATACCTAGCAAATGGGAGGGTGTTTGCAAACCATAGTAACCCCACCCATACCTCCTAAAATGAAACCTGCTTTACCATGACGAGCGTGTGTGTGTGTGTGTGTGTGTGTGTGTGTGTGTGTGTGTGTGTGTGTGTGTGTGTGTGTGTGTGACCCTTGGATTTTAGTTTTGCCCACACCCGCATTATTATTCCCCCCAACGGAAAAAATTAATTTGCATGCCCATACTTATTTCATGCGTGTTCAACAATAATAATAATGACAAAACAAGTTTTCTGCTAAAGCCAAAATGTTGTGAATACTTGATGTATTGATTGTGTTTAATTGTAAAGGCTAATTACCCCTTGGTGTTGAGGCACTGGGAGTAAATTACCTTGTTTGCCAGAATATACACAACGGTGTCAATGGATGACAATCTAGGTCAGAGTCACACCCAGTGTGAATACTAATGTCCATACAATGTGGAGAGTATAGTAGTATTATTCACAGTATGTACAGAACCATTGTTAAAAGGATTTTTTGTAAATAATTTAATGTTGTCAATGCAAAGATTTTACCTTCTAACACTGCTCTAAGATAATGCACTAGAAGATAATGCACTAGAGAGAAGCAAAGACAGCAGATGATGTGACATATCCTGTGGTGCATTTTGATGTTACAGTTAACTTTCCATTCATTCCATATTTGCATGGATTGTATAGCGTTATAGTTGCTATGGATTCCGAAGGCCTCACAAACTCTATCAGCATGTGAGTCAATAATTAAGTTATGTAATTTGTTTATTGTCTATAAACTACAATGTATTGGTAATATGTCAAACTTTATGGTCAACCCTTAGTTGTAAAAGTAAGCAAGAAGGTTTGGTGCATTTGTCAACTATTGTTTAGACATGCAAAAGACTTCATGTGTGACTACCCTATCTACTGCAAAGGCATGAAGCACATTTGTCATACTCTTATCACAGTGACTAGATACACCATCATGCAGTATTGCTGTTCAGTGTCAGACTGATAGGATACTTAAGAAAAAACAAACAAGCAAACGACACTTTATAACATTGTATTAACTAATCTCAGTAAGATTATGTTAGCGTTTGACTCGGTACACCAAACCATTCTGAACTTGTTATTATTTATCAATGATACACTTTAATTGATACACATATTCATGAGAAATCCTCATCTGTGTGAAAACCACAATGATAGTATACACGTCTAAAATTTCACCTACTACACAGGTTGTGAAGTAAATGTCAAGCAAGTTTAGAAAAGAAGCAATAGCATTGCAAACTTTCATGTACTTGTCAGCATTCATACATGACACTCATGCAATAAAATGAGCTTGCCTTTTCAATGTTACTTATGCATAAGTCTGTTTTTAAAATGTTGGTAAACACTTTTAAGCTATGTACAGATGATGTCAAATTTCAAGAAATAGAAGTATTGTTAATTTTGCTCAACACATTTTGTTTCTCTTTTCTTCAGAACAATGAAATGAAGAGTAGTTACAACATGGAGAGAGAGGGACTTTCTAGAGCCATACAAATCTGCAGAACCATATTGTGGAGGTGGACACTATTATTACAGACAGGCATGTTCAGATACGGAAATGGATCAGAGAGAATATGACAGTCACACTATTTTGATGTGTGACATCTATCCAATGGTATGTAGATAGTGCAATTTTTACTACACTGAATGATGCCATTTGATAAAACTTGTATACAAGAACAGATAGTAATATAACAGTTCTATGTTTAAAGTTATATTAAAGTTGGACAGTGAACATATCACTAGGAATACAGTCAGCCCCCCCCCATTAATATTTCTGGCCCCTACTCCCCGGCCCTGTACATACACACACAGAAGGGAGAAACTATCTAAAGCAAAGCAACTCGAACGTGAAAGGTTTTAATCAAAACAAAGCTAAAACAGAGTTTTTTTGTTGCACATATTCAAAATCATATATCGCAACAAAAATTATCATTATTATTATTCATTCATTCATGAAACTATATGAGAGGCAGATGAGAGAGAGAAAGAGAGTGAGGTATATATATATATATATGAGAGAGAGAGAGAGAGAGAGAGAGAGAGAGAGTGATATATATATATATATATATATATATATATTAAAATGAATACTATTTAAGTCTTGTTTCCAGTTTCATTAATTCTCTTTGGTAAATTTTCAGTATGAATATAGGCAGTGAATGACATTTTTCAGTTTCTTGAATTACTGGGTAACAATTTTTTTTCAGACTATGTTCAAGAATTGATGGCAGTGCTGGAGGAGGCTGTCAGGAAGCCGGAGTCAGTTGATAGACAGTTATTGCCACTTCTATGCAGCCATCTATCTATTATGACTTAAAATAGAATATTCAGCAAATTTATAAACTTGAATAAATTTATGTTATTTCATGTATACCGGTTTTCTGTTAATTATTTCATGCTTTTAGCGTCAATGCCTTTAGCATAAAATTAGATTTTTCTACAACCAGTGTTAGAAAGCTAAATGAATCAAAAGTGAACATGAACAGATAGCAATATGTTTTTTATGTCATAGTATAGAATCTGTTCAAGAAATGAAATTATAGAGGATTAAAGAATTTTTCATGAGAATTTCCAAGATAATGGACGAATGATTGTAGCAGGATCTATTATGAAAATGAAAGGTTTGGTAAACATTCCACACTCAAGTAAAGTGATAGTAGTGATACATTTTGTCAATAAAGGAGGGATTTTATGAAAAGGAATTTTAAGCATAAGTTTCGCACGTGTATAAAGCAATCACTTGTCCCAAAATTGACCCTGATAGTGGCACCATAACAACTGTAAGAATATTTTGCCTACAAGTATTCATGTACTCGGACAGGATTTCCTTGCAATTTCTATATTGCTGAATGTAGGCACAGTATGCTGCTTCCAGGACATATTCATCCAAGCAAATTGTATGAAATCTTGGATGATCAATGATACAATCCACCTTGACCTCCTCAGTTTACTTCAAAGTCATAATCTATTTATAGCATCTACACTTCTCAACTATTTTTTTTAAACTGCTGAAACTTCCACAGGTACACCAATATACATAATACATAAACTCCATCATTCACTATTTTGTTAGATAGCAAACTGGTGGGTAAAATGTATAAGAAGTTCATGCATGTTAAAGTATGAAATGTATGTATATGTGATGCATTGTTAGACTTTTGTACCAGAATAATGAACATTTAATCGGCAATGTATTATTCACAAGATTTATTTTCCCATAAATCTGTATACTTCCTCTGTCACTAGTATTATACACCTAGACACACAGAGAAAATATATGCTTGTTAAACATCTTGAAACACCAGGTCTATGATTACCTTTCCATTTTAATAAAATTCTTCTATTGTACTATCTGTGGAGGGTAGTAAACAATCACGCCCAAAGTACATTCGGGGTCTGCATTTCATCACGGTTTAAAAGAACAAACTTGTCATAAAGTTAATAAAGTATTTATTTCTACACCTCTCACAGTCTGAGTCTTAAGTGGTTAACTTTTAACACCACTAGTTACTGATGAACCACTCCCACATGAAAATCTGCTCTGAAGAAAAAATTCGTGCCCTTCTCTTTCATTATGAAATTGAAATAACATTAACCAAAGAATAAATAATTGTAATTGCCATAATGATAATAGTAATTGCCAGAATGAATAGCCCAAGCGCAGCTCAGCCTCATTATACCCTATGTTCTCTTTTTTTGTCCTCGTTCACGTTCTCATCTCGTTCGGGCTTAAATTGGTACTGTATAACCTCAGCGAGCAGAATCGTTTTAAGAGTCATTATGTTCGCCAATCTCTAGGAGCTCACCTTCCTCACACGACGCAAATGAGCATGACAAATTTGCCGTAAATACGCTTGAATCATCAGTAGATTCAGCCCTCATCACCTCATACGCTAAACGTGTGGGACATCCCGACCGTACGTCACTTCCGGAAATCCTATTATCACCGGAAGTATATAAATATTTCCGGAGCGTTTAGCGTAAAACAGATAAATGCACACATTATCTTCATTTTCGTCTCTATGAGTTAAAACATGCAATTTTAATGCACATTTCTGAGTTATTTAGCGAGAAATGAACATTCTGATATATAGTGTATATTACACTCTAGTAGACCTTTAAAGACCCAACGAAATAAGTATCATGTGTGATGATGACATGCCAAAACCCCTGCTTTCTAACTGTGTTTCTTTATTAGATATTAGTGTTTGTAAATAGAGATCAAAATTCTAATCTGATACTACAATATTAGCTTGTAGACATGTTCGTTTTATTTTAATTCTTTGAGAAAACATAATATAAAGCCTTTTATTCTGTTCCAATGCACATGTATCGTCAGGGTATCCGGGAGCTTTATTTTCCACTCACGGGTGTAAATTAATGTGATATAAGTAAGGATACGAGAAGCTAGAAACAATAAGACATTCAAACAATAGCATTACTAGCATGGAAGGAAAGTAAAACTACTAGTATACGAGTACTAAGTTTTATGCTTATTCAAATCGATCGAAATATTTGAATCCTCCTGAAAAGACATTTTTAATCGAAAAGAGCAAGTCTGCAATATACTGGAAATATTGCTTGAAGCTCTATTATTAAGGAAACGTTGTGTAGATGCACCAATCACAGCAGAGTATTAAAGGCTACACTTTACCAATTTTAGGGCAAAACCACTGAATCAACATCATCTCAATAAAATTTCGTTGTACACAAAATTTGAATAGGTTCACAAGGACGCACTACAGAAGTAAAATATACATCTGTAATCAATTTCAATTTCATGATTTCAAAAACAGTACTTAAGTCCTGAATATGTTAACACCCATTTACTAAATTATTCTATGATTTCTCCCTTTGCTCCGTTTCCATTCAAGTGAAGGTCTGAAATCAAAGGATCAGTCAGGTTTCTATAAGATTATGATGATACTGTAATAACAGATTACTATGCACATTTAGACAATAGCAACGTTTGACCATTAAATTTGTCCCTGCAAACGACAAATTTCTAAAATGTATATATGCGTTTTCCATCTATATGTCAGCAGGTACACCACACCTGTTGGAATGTCGAATTTGCAGGAACGCTTTAAGTATTGCAGACTGCACAGAGACTAAAGTCTGTTCACATGGTGAGGTATGCAGCTGATGTATTACTAGT
Organism: Megalonaias nervosa; assembly: GCA_016617855.1. NCBI lineage: Eukaryota > Metazoa > Mollusca > Bivalvia > Unionida > Unionidae > Megalonaias > Megalonaias nervosa. The sequence continues at coordinate 3,125 of JAECUM010093960.1, read as the reverse complement.
TCCAAAATATACAGAAAGGTATAAAATTTAATTAGAATGAACATAGATAGGGATTTGCAAATCATTAACCTACGGAAGTGCTGTGAATATTTTGCGACGCACCCATTGGTTCACCTACGAATAACAAAACAAAGCCCAATAAATATAAAGGTACCATGTTACTGCTAAATGTAGATACTCTTGTAAATTGCTTGAGGCTAAAATATCCGTTACATGCTGACCTGTTTAAACTCTGTCAGAGTTACAGAGGGTAATTACAGATTTAATATAAATACTATTACGATCAGATGTTAACAATACTTTACAAAGTAACCTAGTCATGGAATTAAATCAAAAGGGGAAAATGGGATAAATACTGAAAAGACCCGACTTTGAAATGATTCTTATGTTCACCAAAAGGAAAATAAATAAAAAAATCTTTTGTCTTGCTTTCAGATAGGACACAGATGAACACATACATTTATTTTAAAAGATTTACAAAATATTGAAAACTTCACATCAGTTTTAATTTTGTTCGGTTATAAAACAGATGTAATGTCAATTCCACATTGAACATAAGGCTTTTATAAACCGTTGTTAAGTATACTAGCAGTCTACCACGTGAGTTTTAAACAGCCTGTTTTACATACTTTAAAAGGAGTGCAATACTGGAGAGGACCACAGTGGCAAGAGGGTGGAAACAGATCATGTGATATGTTCAGCTTGCTGCAATACAACGAAATCCGCAACGACAATGGAATGCAACGCTAATCTTTGCGGAATCAAACCAGGTATGTGTAAGCGCTTATTCGCATCATTTGCGGTCAATTTGGAAAAAGAGCATTTAAAAGCAATGTTGAAATTGTACATTATCTCCTGATAAATTATTGAAAAACAAACGTTTTCCTGTTGGAAAATTAAGCAATCATAATATGGCAACCAAGGAACTAAGTCAACAAAATCAAAGCCCTTATATAAAGAAGGCTCAAAGACCCATAACAAGCAGGCCCCTGCTTTACTCCTATGACATTCCTATTTGTTTTTAGCTTATAACAGACGCAAATAAGTATGGATTTGAAATAAAATAGTGGTGCAAATTATTAACTCCTGTCTCTGGGACAGGTACATTTAATTTAATTTACAGACCATATTGGCCCTGTCGAAATATGAAATGTTTTGATTATTTTTACTTCAACATAATTATATGACATCCTTAGAAACAAAAGCACATTAATAAAAAAATGTAGAATGGGGCCCTTTACATATAACCTCAGTAAAAATTCGAACAGCGGTTTATTCGATACTTTTTCGTCGGATACCAATTCAAAACAGATATTTGGAACATTGATCTTTAAAAGCGGTTGATAACTCGTGATAGAAGAAAATTTCAGAAGGTCAGAAATATTGCAATATTGTGTAAGGATTGGTCATGTCTTTGACTGAGTGAGGGGCTGATGCCTAGGAATGTTAGTCAATAATAAAGGTTTAGATACCATAAGAATCTTTTTATCTGCATCGCTTCATAAATGGTGTCTTCACTATAATGTATATTTGTGGACATTGTATTTGTCAAATCTGCAATAAAGAAATGTGGTTTATTCATGTTATTTTACACAGTATACTAGGCAGACAGGCTAATGAATCTATCAAGAAGGAGACATCTTGACCTTCAAATGGCAAGTTCTACCATCGAACATAGAGGAAAATGAAATGACGAATGATGTGTGAGCTTCCAAACGAATTTTAATTCATTCAATAGGAATCAGGCTGGAAGCGAATCGAAATTTTGGAATGGTGAAAACTATATTTAAACTTATGTATATGTCGCAGTGCTTTAACTTAACCAACTTTGGTATGTAACGGTTCATACTTTTGATTATAGTGAGTCACCTCAACCAGTGCTATTATTGCGGGAATGAAGTTGATGCACGTCAAGGAGCTGTCACTGATCCACTAAAATGCCGAAAAATCAAATTCTGCTCAGACGATCAGGTATCTTGATATATGGTAATATGAACCGATGCATATCAACAAACAAAAAGTGAAGTGACAGACACTTGGTATTCAGTCAAAATGCTTGAGTGGCGTGATTCCATTGATTGTTTTAATTATTGCTAAATTCGAAACTTGGTAACGATATTTCATATTTAACGTAATACACTGTCTGCAGACGATTCTGAAGTTAAGAGATAAGGCAACAGTATATATATATATATATATATATATATATATATATATATATATATATATATATATATATATATGGCCTTGATCTTGTATCATTTTTAATTATAAGGTGTATTAATTGCCTGATCTCGATATTTCAGATCCTTCTGAAACTAACTGTTACAGTTTCAATGTAAGGCGTGTAAATGAATTAATTTATTTGGAACAATATAAATAATCTTGAACATTGAAAATTTGCTTTTGGAAAGATTTTGATGATGATAGCATTTTCATCACGTATCACCGTAGAATAAACTTAAACATTACATTTGTTTACTTACCTGTCTTTTGTATTACGCTACAACTTGGCAATGTTTACTAACGAGGAAATATATTATATATATAGTATATATATATATATATATATATATATATATATATATATATATATATATATATATATATATATATATATATATATATATATATATATATATATTATATACAAATCGACAACAGATGGAAAATTTGAAAATTATATCCATATGCAGAGGTACTGGACACTTTCGGTGCATTGAAATGAGAAACAAATAGTGCAGATTCAATTCCTATGCAAGAGAAATTACAAATGATTTCCGAGACGAACTGTAGATGCAGAAAATATCATAGCATTCCACCAGATGTTTACCGTAACTATGCCAAACCTACTGTAGGTAATAGTTTTGAGGAATTTTAATATAAGTTCTTTGTGGTTATTTAACATTAAATCAGTAATTGCATAAAATGAATATAATAGAATACAGTTTCTGTTCCTTTTGTATTTTTCATAATGATTTATGTATTCTATCTTTGTTCAAGCTTTCGGATTATGAATATATGAACCAGGTGTGAAAAGTTGTCATATTTTTGTTCTTCAAAACCATAATACTTGGAGCACATAACAAAAAACGCTTCAAAACAAATTTTAGTTAATAGTTGCA
>JAECUM010093959.1:0-54211 GCA_016617855.1 Megalonaias nervosa | reverse complement strand
GGCAATTACTCCTCTGCTGTTGTACTTTGGTTGAACTTATATGGTATTTGATCAATCTATGTCACATGTAATGTGTATAAGACTTCATTTTCTATCATTTTAAAATGATTTTACGGAAGACGTAATGTATCATACCCTTGAAAATGTCATTATGACAATCCTTTGTTGCTTAAATTTGAAGAGTATCGTTCAGTTTAGTAATCACTTAAACAACGTTTCCTGTTCAAAAAAAAAAATAGCTCCTTCTATTTTTGTTAGTTTAACGCCACATTCTGTACATGATTTCAACACTTTGTAGTAAATTAAGTATCTCCATTTCCTATGCAAAGTACGTAATATATCTTGAGTGCTAGTTATTGATCATGCTTTCTCCACAATAGTTCCGATTGGTATGATTATTTGGTGCAGTATGTTTCGGAGCTGGAGGATAATCTGTCAGTCAATGGTATAATTGTTTTGGTATCTCTAAATCTACTCTAAAATTATGTCCATTTTATTTTCGTCAAGCCAAATTTAAATACTATCCCTATTAGTTTCCATTTTTTTTCTTTAGTTGCCCACTGAAACATGCTTATTTAATGTAGTTGGCACATAGCCCAATCATTTCAGTTGCCAAACTTTAAATACACTGTGCCTGATTTTGCTCTACTTTTATCGTATGCTCTATCATTTGGTATTTATCCTTCTTTTCTAAACACAGTTTTCGTTGATTGACTTTTCATATTTATTTGAAATGATTGATATGCGGCGTCTAATCTTAGATTCTATCAGTAAATACCTATTTCTGTATTGTCATATTTGTAAATCTATAATAGATACAACAATTTACAGAAATCCAACGGCTACTTTAGACTGGGTTAAACCCTGCCATCGGTACAGAAGTAACCAAGAGAGTTATTGTATTGGCTGGTAATCAAGCTATAACAGTAGGACAACAAACTATAGATGGCAAACCTGAAGTCGTAGTGAGCAAAATTTACAGAGAAGAGAATGGCTGTGATGATAATTCTGTCGTCACCGCCATTGGACAATGTCTCGTCTGTTGAGTCTGTCAGATTATCTGACGTTCAAAAGACAGAGCAATTTAGAAACGCCAAAATAAATTATGAAAACAGTATTAACCACTGGGTAAATGAAGAATTGTGTGTTTTGATAGTTTTGATTGTTGGAGCTGCTGTGGTTTAAGTCTTTAAATACGTTACAAGCCTCCAGCTCTTCTAGCTGCTTGTTTACACCTCTGATCGACAATGAGAGTAACAAATCAGGAACGAACCAATTTGTCCAGCACTAAGAAACAACCATCACACTACCAGTAATTTCAAGTAATGATGCAGCTATGGCTAAATCAGACAAATAATAGACTAAACTTTGCACCTGTTTTCATACTGTTTTAATTGGGCTTTCCGGATTTGGTGGAGTCTAGGTTGAATGAGTATATTAACAGGAAAAACTACCTCCGATTTCCTATAGACAGGAATATTGATATTGTTTTTGTAATCGCTGCAACAGTTGCTGCTACTGTTGCACATTTTTCTTTGAACAATTATTTCAGTCTTTCATCTAATGCTAAATTTCTCGCACTTTAAATTTTTCCAGTTGTTTCTCTGAAACGCATCTCCGACTGTATTAGATATCCATCTATTTTGGTACGTATTCTTTCAAAACGTTCGACTATTCTTGTAAAACAGCCTTGTGTTTGGGCCTTTTACGTCGCTGGTGCCTTTTTCTTAGCTCTTCAGTCTGTTAAATATGTTACATCATTAAGTTTTATGAACAAATTCCCATAAATTTTCTCTTCTGTTCTGTATTAAATATTCTGTCCCTGCCGTTGAAAGTTTTCAACTTTGAATTTATTCGTGGCATTCGTCAACAACAGTCTTTGCTTCTCTACCTCCTAGTGAGATGATTGATTGATGATCATTGTGCCAATCTTTGTTTCCTCGTGGACTCGTATATATTGTCTAAGAGCAAAATGTTGGATCTAATACTTGGGTCGTGTCTATTCTATTTAACTTTTTCAATATTTTCCTCCGAGCTAAAAATTAGTGTTTGCATAAGTATATCTAGCTTATCTACAAACTTATATACTATTGATAGAAGTATAATCACTTGGACCTTCCAAAGGACCCTTCCCCCTCCTTTTCTTTCTCTAATTCTATTTAATATTCTCTCAAATTCGTCTCCTTGTCAAGAATATATTTGTATGTTTGTCATTAACCACACGGGTTAAAAGAGCTGCCATCACAGGAATAGCTATTTAATATTCAATGAAGATGCGCAAGAAAAAAATAGATTAAAGAACATTATCCAAAATCTCTTCAGTGATGACGTTAGACATCACAAATGACTCGGCCCTTCTTTTTTGCGATCAAATATCTCTTCACTTGACGGCATTTTAATCTAGTTTGTCAGTGGACATCGTGTGTTTTGCATTTGTCCAGTAGAAATATTGATGTTTCCTGTTCAGTATCAAACAAACGGAATGACATGAACCTCTGTCTAGTCTATCTGCAACTGCAGCTTCAAAAGTTAGTAAACTTTAACCGTCTGCGTTAAGAATCAACTGACGACACATCTAATGTATTCCATGTTGTGTCTGATTTGAAACTGATTCCTAATTCTGACAAAATTCTGTTTTCGCAGGTAAATTAATCTGAAACTGGTATTATTATGGTACCTCTCTTTCATGCAATCTATTTAGCATGCTCTGTTTCTTCTCTTTTTTTAATTACTCTTTACAGGGTCGTTTTTCATCGCTACGCCTTTGAATAACTCATTTAGTCCTCCACTTTTACTTATACTCTGTTTTGGCAATGTTTGTATCTACTTTGTTTTTGCACAAATTCCGTTGTATCTTCTTCTCCACACGTGGAACGTATCCTAGAATCTATCATTTTTATTTACCCAATGGGAGGCCAACCTTTTTTACTATATATTGTAAAATGGTAGAACACAACTAAAATTTGTATATATTTTGATTCACGTTAATCTATCTTAAAATTTCATCAAAAAATGTGAAGAAGATAAAATGAAATAAAGGTTAGCAAAGAACCATAGAAAGTAATGTCGCAAAGGACAAAAGATATGTGTAGAGTTAAACTTGGTAGGCATCTTGGAAAACGTACAGATGCATTTAAACAAGCAAATGCCGGACGTTTGGACGACGAACAAGATGCTCAAACAGTACTTGAAATAGTACAACACCAAGAAATGAAATAAGTTTGAATAACTAAAAGCCACTTCTTTGTTCGGTCTAATACGAAACATGCTTTAGGTTTGTTCTAAGTTTAGCTACCATTTGCAGGTAGTAAATAACCACACGTAAAGAGAAAAAAGAACATGATGAACATTGAAGAAATCGCAAAGTTAATTAACCCATTAACTTTCATTCATTTTAAAACTGACTGTTTGATAGCACATGTACCGTTACCTAAAAAATGTTAAGCTCATTTCAAACAGTTGAATAAAGAATGCTTTTAAATAGTCATTAAAGTTTGCAATTTGTTCTCCGTCAATAACATATATTAGAGAAGTGTTCAAGCCGATCATTCCAATTTGTTTTGAGCAGTTTACAATAGAATATCAGAATAGATAGATTGTGTTTCCAGGTAAATATCATATGAGCTCAGGAAACAACACATGATCTTTGAGAAGTTACAAAGATAAATAAAAATCATTTGGTCGACGAGATCAAATACTACAAAGGCAAGAACTAAGAAAAGTGCGTAGCTTGAAATGGTTAGTGCAATTACGAAAACAGTTTCAGTTGCTGTTGGTTTTTCACAATTTGGATTGTGTTCATCTAGAATAATTACATGTATTATTCCTCCATTAGCAGTCATAGGATTTATCAAAGACGTTATAGGAATTGATTCCAAGCCTATGGATGAAAACTTGAGTCGTAACAAAATGATGACATAGTTTATGAAACATTTATGACGAACTGATATGCAAAGCGATCACTGAAAAACAACATAATTAATGATGAGTTAATTTCACCGTTGACTAGTACAACGCGTACTAAAATATGAGAAACGCAATCAGGAAAAATGAAGGGAAGAGACTCAAAAGAAACACAGCCAATGGACATCTCAACTCATAAGCGCAACATTAACTTTGAGTCACTTTCTGAGAATGAAATATATTTTAAAAATTCAGTTGATAACCGAAATGGTTGACTATCCATTTCGTTGCAAATTATAGATTTTATTGTTATGTATTACAACAAGGCGTATGAATCAAAAACAATCTATTTTATAAATCGATTACAAAAATGAAGAGGACTGTTTTGATTCATCTATTCTTATTACACGGTCAAAATGTACATGAATAAAGTAAATGAGAGAATGACTTCTAAAGTTTACAAAAGAGAAAGTAAGGACAATCAAATATCTAAACCATTTAGTAAAAACAATTTGAAAAACATATTAAGACGCAGAGGGAACAAGCTCTAATAAAAACTGCCATTGAACAGAATGGCAATGAAAGAACCTGCAATATATCAGGATTACAAAAACAGATTGATCAGAATAGAAAATAGATTTAAAATGCTCAAGACTTGATCAAACATTGATTCAATACGTTATCTACTGCTATTTAAACCTTACAGGCAGTAAGGAAAAACATGTGATTTACTTACATGCAACGTTAGGTAAGTGGCGGTAGCTCATTTGGTAGAATGCCGGACTCGTAATCGAAAGGTAGCAAGATCAATATCAGTCCAGGCTTACCAATGCCGGCTACCTTGATATGTTCTTGATAAAGGTACTTTGCTCATCAGTATGACATAACCAATGAAGTGTTAAAAGAGCCAATAAAACCAACCAAAAGCGAACAAGTACCTAACGTTACTCGATGTTTGCAACCAATCAAACAGACTGTAAACAGTGAAATAGATGTTTTGGAGAGTGACATGGAGAACATTTTTATGAGCTCTGGCCGTCTATGCTACTTTAAATCTCATAACAATATAATAAAAACGAGTGGGCATAATATAGGTGTTTTGCAAAGAAGCATTGGTGGATAAGAAGAAGCAAAAACAAATGAAAACGCTAAGAAAGATTGGATTGACGTGAATAAAGCGTCTACAATACCTTCAGTTTCATGTAAAACTCAAATAGGTAGCATGAACTGAAAATGACAAGAAGACATAAGCATTATGTTGAAAGCATTGATATAGTTTAGACTGAAAAACAGACATTTAAAACTAACTTGAACACGGAAATGGATGTAAAGAGCATTGTATTGAGAATTTCAATTGATGAAGAAGAAATCAAGCAAGCATGAGTCTAACTAATGCCTGAATTTACTGCTGTCCATTTTTTCACTGAACCGTGTCAAAAGGATGAGGAAGATATTGCAATAAATGTTGGAACTAATTTAAATCTTGTAACGGAAGTGATACGGGAGACATTAAAATAATGTCGGATGTCATTTAAATATTTTCACGAAAGTAAAGATATCTAGTTATCATACTCGGTATGAAAATTAAACAAGGAAAAGATCGCAACAACGTTTTAATTCAGATATTAAACCCTTCGAGAACTGAGTGAATCCTATCGATTTAATTATGCTCCATCACATTTTTCTGAGTGCTTTTTATACACAATACATGATTCACAATAAATTCGTAGCTAAAATGAAAAAGTAATGAATGTACAATTTTTGTCGTCACCTATATTAAGCCTATTTCTGATATAATGTATGGTTACCTTGTATTAATTGTAGGTCATAAATCAACATTTTGTACATCCAACCAATACAAAGAGTGAATCTAATAGGTAATGTATAAATGAACTGCAGTGAGAAGAGAGCAATATTTTGTTTCTTTGAAACAAGAATCCAAAAGTGGTATTTGAATACATTAATTAATTATTAATGTTCACATCAAGACAATCTTGGCAGAAGTATCAAATTATGCTGCCGTCAAATCAAATGGTTTCAGTAGTAGCTGTAATCAAAAGAGCAACATCTAACCGATAATCATTGATCCTAGTTGTCGATTACCACAGAAAAACTTTCAAATATATTTAAATCATAAAACATAGCCAAGACACATGACTACTTTGTGCTGGAACAACCTGGACAATGCTTTTTTTTAATTTATTCAAACAACAAGTTACAAATGCAGCTTAAATGAATGATTGTTATCAACATTCAAACGAAAAAAAATATGAATATATTTCACTGCAATGTTTGATGGATGTTCGCGGATGTGATGCTAACAAATTGTTGTAGGCTTTCTTTTGCAAGATAATTAGACATTAATTAGCGAAGATGTCGACTAACGGTAGATTCATAGCTGTAGAGGTATGTAATTTATTAATTTCTTATGTATATTATTTCTTTTGTATATTGTAAGTTACAGCTATTGCACTACCACGTTTATTTTTGTACATTTTCTATGTAGCTTTGGCTTGCGTGGTATAATGCAATACTTTCTATTCTTGTTGCTGACTTAGCAGGAGATTTACATTAACAACATAAAGTTGCATTTTATTAAGAAACGTTTAGTACCATAGGAATCTTATGGCACACGGGTTCACTTCTGAACCTGTTCATTGTTTTGTACTATTGTACCAATAATGTGATTTGTATAACTTACCGTATATAACGTCATTACGTTTTATCCTATATGCCGTGTCATAAGTAGTACACGGTGTTAGATGTATTTTCAGCTGACCAGAGTGTAGAGCTGTAGAGCTGACCAGATTGACCAGAGTGATCCATGGTGATCGTGGTCGACGTGGTACCAGCTAAAAAGATCTAACCATTAAAGTTAACCATAGCAGCCGTAGAGCTGAGTGAACAGTGTTGCTGGTCGAGTAGCAGGTGATCGGGCGTTGCAGACCGAATTGGTGGGCGCTGATTGCTTGACTGAACAAGGAATTGAATGGTGGTAAGTGACTACCTATAATCATACTTGCTTGATTGACCAGTGTGACTGGTAGCCAAGTGTGATATTGACGAGAGTGTTTTGTGTTAGTCCATGTATGTAATCTTTTAGCCGTGGGCTAATTTTGGGGTTTTGTTATACCCATTGTTTTGGGAGTGTATAAGATATTTTTGAATGATATCTCTCCAATCAATTCATCATTTTACTATTTGAGTAAAACAATATCTCATTTTTCACTAGTTGAGTGAATACATCATTTTTACTATTGAGTAAAACAACCATTATTTTCATCGTGTGAAATTGCTGTGATTTGTTCACCTTTGTCCTTATACTGTGTAAGGTCATTCATTTGTATTTATATTTGTTGCATTTTTAGGTTCGTGCGTAATATGTCAATTTGTCCAATATTTGGATCATACACACGCACGTATTAATCGATATTCTTTCTTATTCAAAGCTACCTCCAGAGATAAAGTGTTGGTATAAAGCAATTTGACATACCAATACTATTGGTATATCAAATTGTGATCCGCCCATGGCGCAATAATACGCATATATAAACATTCTCGCGAGCGTCTGCAGTTGATTCTAGATCAATGATTAATTTCCACAATTAGTCACTAGTGACGCATGAAAAATAATGATGAAAAGTATTAATAATCCCCGTTTTCTAAATTAATTTAATATGGTACACATTTTCATCACAATCCTTTCTACTTTCTGTTCTCCCCTCCCCTCTCAAGCATAACGGACAAACTGCGCAGAAATGTGGAATGAGAGAGAAAAGGAATTTGGGCTGGATTAAAACCTTGAAATAGAAATTACACCAAGTAACCTACAAGAATATGGTTCGTCGTAACGATACGTGTGCACTTTCCTTGGGATTTATCAACAGTGTTTATCAATGATACAATGTTGCAAACCAGTAAATTCCTCGGTTACGTGGTACACATACTGTAATATATTTAATGTTATGGGATTTTTTTTGTTTTTTTCTTAAACATACCATAATGTTCTAAAAAATCGATTATTATTATTTAAATATGAAAATGTCCAAAGCTCTCTCTCTCTCTCTCTCTCTCTCTTGACCATCGTAGCAGGATACGGGCTAAAATCTATGAAATGGCGAACGTAGAGGATTTTCCGACAATATCTCTGGACTTATGAATGATGGTAAAAGTTAAGTCAAACTGACCAAAGGATGAGAGACAGACAGACAGACAGACAAACAGACAGAGACAGAGTTTTAAAGTCAAGCCGACGAGAGAGAGAGAGAGAGAGAGAGAGAGAGAGAGAGAGAGAGAGAGAGAGAGAGAGAGAGAGAGTTTGTGGGTCGATTGTACTGTTGCTAAAGCAGAATAATGACTTAAATCAACTGTAAATATATTAAAATATTTTAATTACCTCTTGTTGGTTCGTCAGTTGGATTAGTTTCTATTCCACATTAATTTCCGTGCGTCTGAAGGTGAATGGCATTGCGTTCATTTGAATGGTGTAGCTATCCAAGTGTTGCTACTGCTCTACTTTTATTATTAAAACCATCTTTCATGTTTAAATCATAAGTGTGTATCATATTGATTTAATCAATGTGGAGAAAAATAGAAACCAAGAAAAGAAAACAATCAACTTATCAATATGCAGAGGTGATTGTAAATAGCCACTACGGCAGAGAACTACATTTTGTAGCGGACACACTCGGGGATGTGAGGAGTTTATTCACTAGATCAATACACGGCTGCCTGTAGTAAATCTGAACTCCGTTCAAAGGGCAAATATATGTATTTGTATGTGATATAAATAAAATATATGTACAGTATGTACGCTGTATCAACGATATACCACTCGTTGTATAAATTTTTCATTAAAAGGAAACTCAGCAAGCTTCGTTTCCTTTTAATGAAAAATTTATACATCTCGTGGTATATCATTGATACAGCGTACATACTATACATATATTCTATATGTCTCACGAGATGTTTAAATTTTCATGAAAAGAAAACGAAGTTTGCCACGTTTCCTTTCAATAAAAATGGTTACAAGGTGTGGTATATTTAAACCCCAGCGTACATACTATACGTATCTTTTATTCATACCACATAGCAAAATACATACACATATATTTTCAGCAGAGTTACCACTGACAACCAAAAGTTGTATATCGACGGAGTTAACCCTTCAAACTGACGCTGAGTGTGTCAGCTACAAAATGTAGGTCTGCAGCTATTGCAGCGCAGTCATGTTCTAAATTGTTACATTGCTTCTTTTTCGGAGCATTTTCATTCATATTGATTACCTGAACGAAAGAGACACTTAAGATTTGAATATAAAAGTATGTTTAAACAAAGAAAACATATTCCACAAACAGTGCTTAGCTGACGTTCTGAACACACACACACACACACACACACACACACACACACACACAGTGTCATGGTCGGAATACAGCATAACTCTGCGATCAAATATTACAAGGAGCGTTCACGTTTTTGGTTATACATTTACTCAAAGATTCAAACGGCCATGGAAATGGTGTTTGAAGATTGTAGATACTTTGAAACAAGACAAAAGAAACCAACGTTTGATGACTCGAGAGTTTCCTTTTCAATTTAAGGTATTAATGTGACCGTAAGGTAAAACATTTACACTGTCAGCGAGAAACTTCTTATTATCGTACATAGACATCACTATGTTTAATGATTGTAATGCTGCATATCTTGTGACTGAATGCCCATAGCATATTCATTACCTTTCAATTTTTCTTGTGATTGAATAATAAGATACTTTTAAATCTCAGATTATATACCCACCTTGAACAATACGCCCTGTAAACTTTTGTTTGAACATTATGTTTGCATAAATACGGTTTTGCCACAGAGCACTCCTATTGTTTGTTGTGTCATTGTAACTCAACCTTGAACGCTCTTGGAACTTTGTTTTTCATTTTAGCATGTTAAAAACACTGCTGTTTGAATAGTCAATATCTTGTTTTGAGACTAAATACCACCAGGTAACCATCTATTACAGTCCTCCTGGCAAGGATATATCACATCCTTTTGTGATTTTAACATTTATTTCCATCTGTACATGTTCTAAATGTTGTTTTTTCCCTGAGATTGTCCTTCATGTTACCAAACACCAAATTGTTAACGATTTTGAAGAAGTCGTTGTTAGAATCATTAGTAGCATTTTATCTATTTATGACTTCAATCAAGGATGTTCAAATAGATCATCCCTGGGTATAATTTCAATTTCAAACCCAATGCTTCAAGCTCCTGTATGAATCATACATTTCTCTTTGCTCCTTAGTGAACACAAATTTTTTTGGTACAACTAGTTAAACGGCTCACTTCATTGTTTGGCTGGATTAAAATAATATTGTCTTTCTTTCTATTTTGGCAATCATTATTTCCATCCCATTTTTTTTTTTTTTTTTTTTTGTGCACTTCATTGACTGTTAACAATTTGTGTGCCTTTTTGTATTAGCATGATGGTGGAACATCTGTAATGCAACAAATAAGCATTTGATCCCCCAATCAAGTTAAATTATAAATGAACAGTTTAAATAGCCTTGGTTTCGAATATTTCTATATGCCAATTTGATTGATGATTTTTCAGTACCTCAGTTGTAGCTTTTTTATCAATTTCATTTAATATTTAGGTAATGTTTCAATAGCATTGTGTATTTCATTAGTATAGAATAGGAAGTTTTTGGACCAAATCACGAAAACCTTAGTTGTAACGAAAATGCGCCAGCAATTATGGTGGTTTCTGTTTTTATGCAATAGTATGAAATGCAACAGACAAGAATTTGTACATAAAGAAAGATGCACTGACCTCAGATACTGCGATCCGTATAGACTAATTCTCTGCATTGTAGCCAGTGGAGGCTCTGTGTTTATATATAAAATAGGATGGTATCCAGTCCCATATAAGATGGCGTTCATGTTGAGACAGACACCACTTCCGGTAAAAGCTGGACTGACGATGAAGCTTCCATTCCCACTAGAATGATCGAAATATGCAAACTCTCCTAGAAATAAAGAGAAAAGAATCCAATTAGTATGCAATTTTTATAAGCGATACGGAAATATGGACAATAATAAATAAGGTGCATGAAGTTTCGAAAGTTCTCTTGCTTCAATTTGTTAACTTTGCTTGATTTTCCAACAGCCGTTTTGTGGAATGATGATGACTCCAGAACGGTCCTAAGTCCAACATTGTATCATTGTATACTATAATAGTAAGAAACTCTATCATAACCTAATATTAACATAGTGACAAGACAAAGCATTCAACATTATTGATCTAGTGACTCACTTCAGTCAGTGCCTCATCTTACGGAGCAAAAAGGTGCAAACTAAAATGCTGAGACTCTAATTTTGTCCCAATTATTAGGACCCTGTGAAATGTAATTGATCAACCTCCTGGTAATGAATATCATTTTTGGGTGGCAGCAAAGTATTTTTAATAGCTTTGATCATATTTTTACCCAGCTATTTTTTCTGTCAATATTTTCTGTTCCATATAAGAGACAATTTAGTTTTGACTACATGTTATATAAGCTCCTTGTCGTCAGAACTGTTCTTTGAATGAAAACTGATCAATTAAAGAAAAATAACATTTGAAATATTAGATCCAAATCGTCAAAAACAGAGAAAGACAATGAAAATAGAGTTTATTGATTTATTTGCAGATGAACAGTTTATGTTTGAAGGATATTGTTATTGCTAGTTCTTAAAGGTCAAAGATGAAAATGACATCACTTTTTCTATGAAAACGTGAGTGGCTTATGATGCAAATGTGAGCTCTAAACGGTTCATTGCATACTCGTCAGGAGATGGACTTCAGCACTGGCAATGCAATTCTAAGCTAATGGTCTGTTGCTCCAGTAAAGATGAGGCTGCGCTAGGTGGAACGACCCAATGTGAGATGTCCCCAGGCCTCAGGGTCAATGTTTAAGTAGTTCTGAGATTCTTTGAAGGTATCTTTGACGGGTTTCATCTAACCTCACAAAAACCGCTTTCAATTTTTCTTCTAGCAGTAGTAGGTCTTGTTTGGAAGCCCTTAGTATGATATTATGCTGATATGGCCTCCTATCTCAGATTTGATCTCCTCAGTCGAGCGCTGGTAGTTGAAATTCCTGATAGTGTGAGAACCTGTGGGTCCTTATATTGACATCTTATCCTCATCAATTTATTAAAACATCCCATGTGAAAATTATCGGCTTCATGTTGACTTTGTAGACCTTCAGTGATGTTTGCAGACTGATGCATCTCCGCTCCCAAACATATATGGGTGGTCCGCCGACGGCAACACATGCTTTGATGATTCCGGCATTTAGTTTGTTCTCCATGTGGACTTCTCGGGACCGTTAATTTGTCTACTGCCTGGAAAGTTTGGCCATTCGCTGCATGATATGCTCTGTATAACGCTTAGCTAGACATTTTGGTACATTACCTCTATCTTATTGATAATGAGACCAAAATTGTCACAAATGGTTCAAACTCTGCTGCATGTGAGGCATTCAGCATCCAGTCATTAGCAAATGGGAGATCACGAACGGTTACTTCCTGTAAGTTCATCTTTGCCCGTTGTTTCCGCAGATTGAAGAGATAGCCATCAGTTCAGTATCAGAATTTGTTCCCATTGGTTTTGGGCCAAATACACAACTTTGCTCGACTCCATTGTTGACTGGGAGTGGTTCAGATGACTCACCATCGTCCAGGACGTGCGCACTCATGCCATTATGGAAATGCCGAGCCATTCTGATTAATTTTCTCGGCAACCAAATCTTGCCGTGATCTTGCAAAGGCTACCACGGCTTTGTCTGGTTAATGAAAATCGCTTACAGGTTGGAGGTTTGTTCCTGGTATTTCTCCTGGAGCTGGTTGGCTGCAAATGCCACGTCTAGGGTCGCTGGTCCTTTCCTGACACTGCACTTAATGGATACGATGCACAAGGCGATTCAACAGAATTCCGGCGATAATTATGTTGGATAGTGACAACAAGAGCAGACTATTTATACTACCATAGTAAGAGTTGTCAGTACTATCTACAAAGTTTGACCTAGATTAGGCAGCTACACCTGATTCCCTCTGGAAAGTCCGCTCTGATGGATTATGCGGGAGACAGAGCAAATATGCTCATACCCCCGGCAGTGAAGGCAGATGGCAAAACTTATGTGTACAGGGCAGGGTATCAGTCTCGATATTGTATTGCCACTGGATTCAGAAGGGGTAGGATGAAAACACCAGGGTGACTGCGCAACTTTCTTTCTCTTAAATCCAAATCACTCACGTCATAATATTACCATCCCACCCTTCCTCCACCCCACCCCGTCAGATACCTCAAGTCTTTGGGCAACGAACGAGCGGCTAAATAGCAGGAGTGGATACATTAGGAGACGAAGCAGCAGACCTACATGCAGCCAGCTATATGATATGATTGAAATTTATGAGGTACAAAATATAAGAAGCTAAAATATATTGCAGAATATTTGTTCGTGACGCCGACCCATGACCTATACCATACCTACAGTTTTTCACACGATGTGCCATTTTCTTTAACACCTTTGAATTCACAACCAAAATAAAGATGGCAAAACAATATTTTGCTTCCAAATGGCAATTTAGTTAGCATTTTTGTAAACCACATTCCTCGATATACCATCATGAGGAATGAGATAAATATGTGTTCAACAACTATGTTGAGAAGCTAGTCGATAAAGTCAAAATATAATAACGAATTGTTATCAAACAAGTAGCCATTAAATTTAAAGCTTCTTCGAACGAAAAATATAACAAAACATGCATTGAACTTGTTTTAGAGCATAACTTTGATAATTCGTCAACATGCTAAGACATTATTGTAAAGACAAATTACGATTTAATGATAGACACGCATTCGCTCTAGCTAGGGTCGTTACAATTACTCACATCTCCTAGAAGTACCACGGAAATACTCAACTAAAATATATTAAAATATAATTAAAAAAGAGATGATCGAACATGCCAATATATACTGACGCCACAACTTATATATAGCTGTCAATTCGAATAAATATGAATATATTTTCAACATCCCTGCTGAAAAGGAACATAAAACGAGTTCGTCGATTACGTATTCTAATGTCAAGAAATATAACGGTAGAAAGTCAAATAGCAAATGTAATTGCCTCGAGCAACAAATGTAATTGCCTCGAGCTAAATAATTCACAGGGGAAATTGATTTGAGAAGTCTTCACGCATGTTGATATTGACTTGATGCTTTCTGTTTCTCTCAGAGGAATTAAAACGTTTTTTACATGTATTCTAATTATGCCAGTTGAACATAAACTATACCAAAACCAATATCATGATTTTTCGATGTATGAAAGAAAGATCGTTTTGTTTACGAACGTGATAAAAATATCATTTCTATCTGCAATGAATTCAAATTCATCGGTGCCTTTTTCCAGGAACCACTGCTTTTTCAAGGCTATGAACACAATCTCTGGGAACCGCTGATTTTTCAGAGCTATGAAGACAATGTCAAATATATCAAGAAAGCAATTTATCTTTTGTACAAAAAAGATACATAGCTTCCAAATTCTAATTTGACTTTTAACTACAGCTCTTGAATTATACAGTATTGCCAATGCTGCTATATGGGTTTGAAATCTTGGGAGTTTGAAAATATCAGGATTATTGAGCTTTTGCACATTTAAGTTCAAAGAAAGATCTCAAAACTCCGGAAACGCACATCTACATAGATTTGACATGGCGAGCAGGAAGAAAAGCCAATTGACTTTTATATTATGTCAATAATGGCTGGCTTTTGGATTTCAATAATAAATGCAAAATCCTCTAAAATCCCTAAAGTTTGATATTAATTTTTGCCATGATTCAAATGATCGTTTTAATTATAAATGGGTTTCTTGAATTAAAAACATGTTTGAGTTCTGTTGGATGATGCTATCTTTATTATCAAGATACAGTCAGTAAACCAAACTCCATCTAAGCCAGTAACGTGAAGCATTAAATGATCTGTGCATACAAGCGTTAAATGTGAAAGCATGTGAATCATCCAAGGGAAGAAACTGTTATTCTTTCAAACAAAATGTGAAATTTTAGATTTCATAATATCGTTTCCGAAAATTATATGTATTTGTCTAATGAAATTTATAACTTGAAACCATAAAAAGCCTGTTGAATCAGAGCGGCAGGAAAATATATCATACGAGGAATTGCAGAAGATAAAGACAGAGTCGCTTAAAGAATCGCTTATCTGGACTATTATAGTTACACTCAACCTAATTTCGGGAAGCTTTTGGAACTGCTCCTCACAAGAAACAAATCAAAACTTATGAATTTATCTAAATTTATTACAAGCATTATGATTGCATCGGCATGACTATTAGAGACAAAACCTTTGGGAATTATTATTACCTTTCATGACAATATTTAATATTTTGTCATGGTTTATATATAACGTGTCTTTCTAATGACCTTCCTATTTTATCTAAATTCGTTAAAAAGAGGGACAAAAATCTAATGAATGCGCTTATTGATTTTGTTTCTTTGTGGCGCTTTCGATGTTTATAAGCTTAATATATGTCTGGAATTGGCACAAATTTACCATACAAATATGTAGACTTTTAAGATATCTCGATATCTCATTAATAACAACAGCGGAATTTTCATTATTTGGTAGGTTATTTTTTGGCAATGTTAACATTAGCTATATAGTGTTACATTGTTTATTTGATTATTAAATTTAAAGTTCTTATGAATGATGAATGTCTAGTTTTATTTCCTCTCTCTCTCTCTCTCTCTCTCTCTCTCTCTCTCTCTCTCTCTCACCGTCATTGGTTGATTGATCCTGAACTAAGTAATCCTGTATTTTTGCATCCATATATATGAATGCTAATCCGCCCTATGTTAGGTTCTAAATTCTTTAGATAAGCTTAGCAATTTTGCTTCGTCATCATATGAGGTTTTTATGTGGATTTAGATGGGGAATTCAAATGGTGCGATGCACTGGAAAGAGTTTTTAAGCACTGAAATCAAAAACTACCAAGTCTAATCGTGATAAGAGAACAACATTACAATCGTTTTCTGCTAAAAAGCAAATAATACTTAGGCATTATTTGCAACCTATTTTGAAAATAAATGAGAGAACTTCAACCTTTTCCTTTCTGACACAGTATCTTGTTGCCTTGCCGTTGTCTTATAGTAATTGTTGTGCATCAAAAACTGAGATGAATATTTTAGATAAAACATTGATCTCTTATTTATTCAGAAGATCTGTATATGCGACTGCAGTACCAGATAAAACTACACGTATATTTTGGCACGTTGAACAGAACACCGTAACATACACCTACAAATCTGAGGTTAGGAACTAGAATTAAATGTCATAGAATGAAGATTCATTTAAGGCCGCTGACTTTGCGATTGCTTTTTCAAAGGCTTTCTAAAAACATTCTAATCTGTCGCATTCTTCACCTCACATCTATTTAGGTCACCAACATGTGCCAAATTGTAAACAGTTACAATCAATATGTCAATTTCAAGAATAGTCAACATTTTGAATCTAGATCATCAAATTTAAATTACTGAGGACAATATGCATATGTTGTACAATATTTTCACTGACCATGCTCAACATCTTTGTAACAATTGACTCGTCTACTGCAGCGAACACTTTTGGAGATTGTTATATTCGTTTCTTCGTCAAAACATACATTGCATCATATGTGCGGTATCTGTGTCTGGAACAGAGTATCTTAGGTAACCCAGTTTTTCAAGACACCCTGGACAATAACAGATACAAGTATTAGTTATTATATTTTCTTTTTAATTATGAATTATTAACATTTCACCTTCTGATGTTTGTTTAATTATTATTAATCAACCACTGATCAGTGACCAGAACTGATGATCAGTCATGGCATTGAACAGATTTCCAATATGAAAGTGTATCTTATCTCGAATGCAGCATTCGCTTTTGCAAGAAATGATATCAAAATAACACAAATTAGTGACCCATTTTGGTTTTAAAAGTTCAAATATATAGCAAATCGTAAGTAAATAATTTTACAGCTTACGTTAGATCCATGTGTGAGGATGGAAACTCCGCTTCTCTGGTTAAGGTGTACCCCTAATATCAATTTGGTGTTAGAATGTCTAAGATTACCAACAAAATTACCTTCATTGATTTGGGATGATTTTGTTTTTACGTATGGCATCATTGTAGAACTAGAATACAGCAAGAATATTGACTAAATGGCCATTTCACATAGATATATGAATAATTAGGTTTTTTGCTGATCGCTGTTTTTTATTGTACAGCAAACAGTTCTTTTGAAATTTATAAACGAAGGTGATTGTTATATTTTGCAAGAAGATGGACTTGTTGTAATTTGTAATAAGATGGCAGTTATCATATTTTGAAAAATATGATAATTGTTATATTTTGTAATAATATGGACATTGTTATATTTTGTAATAAGATGTACATTGTTATATTTTGTAATAAGATGTACATTGTTATATTTTGTAATAAGAAGGTAATTGTTATATTTATAATAAGATGGACATTGTTATATTTTGTAATAAGATGGTAACTGTTATATTTTGTAATAAGATGGTAATTGTTACATTTTGTAATAAGATAGCAATTGTTATATTTTGTAATAAACATGTCGTATTCTTCACCTCACATCTATTTAGGTCACCAACATGTGCCAAATTGTAAACAGTTACAATCGATATGTCAATTTCAAGAATAGTCAACATTTTGAATCTAGATCATCAAATTTAAATTTGGCCGCTATCGCTTAACCGGCTTGAAGCATCTGTCCCGGATTTTTCTGCCCTTTTTCATGATATATGTGCTTGTTGTCTGGCTTCGTCTGCGTTATTGTGTTCATCATGCATTGGCTGTTCTATTCGAACGTGTTTCTTCATCTTCTTGTTTTGGAAACGAAAAAAATTATACTTTTCTCAGAAGTCTTCCTCCACTGCTACAACTTCCTTTGTTCTTGAACAAACCGCCATCACGTGATACTCGCCAGACCACCCGTTTATGCTATGATGGACCCTCATTAATTGCTTTAAATGACCACTCCTTGGCTCTCCACACTACAATGTGCACTAGACTAAACGACCTGGGACTACATTCATCATTCCATAAATGTAAACGGAAGCAAAAAAAGAAGCGTTGTTTCAAAGCTGGCCGGCGTAGAACAGGAAGAATAATTCCAGTTATCTCCATTTCGCCCTTTCCGGCACAGAAATTTAAAAATTCGGCAGTTAATTTAGATACCCTAATTCAAATCCCTATTAAATCGTCAGCCTTTGTGTCAGTTATCCAAGAGATACCACCGCGCATCGCATTATTCAATGCCCAGTCAGTAGGACCACCGGAAAAGCTCACAGAAATAGTTAATTTTATCAACGATCAGAATATCCACGTCTTTCTCCTGACAGAAACATGGCTAAAAACATCAGGCGATGAACCCAAGTACGCGGATCTAACACCCACCGGTTACTCCATCAAGTCTATCCCCCGCCACTCTCGCGGAGGTGGAATTGCTGTCATCGCAAAGAAGTCCATGATCAACCGTCTTAACCACACTACAACCTTCAATTTATACTACACATCGTTTGAACTAGTCCAAACCACACTCACACTGGAACAAAGGTCAGTCTATTTTTTCTGCCTCTACCGCCATCCTCCTAGCAGAAAAAACAAGCTGACTGAATCTCTCTTTTTGGAGCAGTTTCCGAATCTCCTGGAGTATGGAAATTCGATAGGTGGCAACCTGATTATTCTTGGAGATTTCAACTTTCACTTTGACTGTCCTGGAAACCCATACACATCAAAACTCCTAGATTCCACTCACGTTTTCAACCTCAAACAGTCAGTTAGCCGACCCATCCATAAACATGGTCACATTTTAGACTGGATTCTTTATAGACCTGATGATAATATTCTACGGTCCTCCCTGGTGTCCCACGAAATTGCAACAGATCACCTCTGCATTATATGCCATCTTGACGAATCAGTCCCTAACCCTCCACCTTTATTTGCTACTAAGAGAAACGTCCCTATGATAAACAGAACCCAACTAATGCATTACATCCAAGCAAACCTAACGACTAGCTTACCTCCTACAGCAGAACAACTCGATAACTACCTGCGTTCATTGCTTGACAAACTTGCCCCAGCAACCAAGTGCAGAGTATCAATTCAAACGTGTTCTCCGTGGTATACCAGTGTCAGGGATCAGCTTCGCACTGCTAAAAGAGACAGCCGTAAAGCTGAGAGGCCTTGGCTTTCCACCAGACTCACTATTCATAAGCAAATCTATGAAGCCGCTAAGAAGAATGTTATATACATAATCCATGCATCGAAATCAGCACACTACAGTACTAAGATCACGGAAAGTTCCAGTTGCAAAGAGCTATTCGAGATTACTAACAAGCGCTAATGTCAGGGAACAAATGTAGACCACTTCCAACTACCTTCTCTCTAGTCGACCTTCCGGACCTGTTTGCAAATATCTTCCGTGACAAAGAACAAACCATCAGAAATACACTTGACAACACAATTTCAATTGACTTGTCGTCACTATACAGTTGCGATAAAGAATTTCAGCGGCAATCGTTAGCAGCATTTGAACCTGTCTCTATGGATTTAGTATGTACAATCGTGATGAAGAGTGCACCAAAGTCATCTGAACTTGATCCGATTCCGACATCACTGCTGCTTAAGTGCTTAGAACCAATATTGCCTTCACTAACTGATGTTATTAATACCTCTCTCTCATCTGGGGAATTCCCATCATTTTTCAAAACTGCCATTGTAAAGCCTCTGCTGAAGAAACCAACACTCGACCATAACGATTTAAAGAACTACCGCCCAGTTTCTAATCTCCCATTCATGTCAAAAATCTTAGAAAAAGTTGTTCTATCCCAACTAGTATCTCATCTGAATTCAAACAGTCTTTTTAGCAATGTACAGTCTGCATATCGCCCTTACCACAGTACTGAAACTACTCTTCTGAAAGTAGTCAATGACCTTCTCTCTGCTTGGATAGCGGAAAGATTACAGTCCTCACTCTCCTTGACTTGTCTGCAGCATTTGACACAATAGACCATGAGATATCACTTCACCATCTCCAGCATGTATTTGGCATTCACGATACAGCCTTACTGTGGTTCAAGTTCTACTTTGTCAACAGGACACAAATTGTGTCCGCAAATGGGAAACACTCCAGCCCAATTGATCTATGTTGTGGTGTTCCTCAGGGGTCTGTTCTTGGACCTGTTCTCATTATTCTATACACTCAGCCACTCTCAAGTGTCATAGATCATCATCCAGTGTCTCACCAATTGTATGCTGATGACACCCAAATATACAAATCTAGCCACTCAACTGAAGTTGAAGCTACCATCCAAGGCGTAGAGAGGTGCATTTTCGATGTGAAATCATGGATGACATGTAACAAACTGTAGATGAATGATGATAAAACTGAAGACATCCTGATTACAACACAAAGACTTTCTCATTCACATCCTTTACCTCAGACAATAAATATCAGCAACACCAACATTAAATTCACATAGACAGTACGAAACCTCAGTGTTACTCTTGGCAGTACTCTCTCATTGCACCAACATGTCATGAACATATGCAAGGCTGCATATCTTGAGCTGAGACGCATCAGCTCCATTCGCAACTATCTTTCAGCTGATGCCACTAAAACACTTGTGTGTTCCTTAGTACTTTCAAGACTGGACTATTGTAACTCAATTCTGTCTGGTTCGTCTCAATATCTACTCCAGAAACTTCAAAAAGTTCAAAACACAGCTTCTCGGATCATCCTTAGAGTACCATGATCAGAGCACGCCTCCCCCCTGCTCTGTAACTAAACTGGCTATCCATAGGATCCAGAATTAAACACAAAATTTGTTCTCTGTGCTACGTTTCAGTGACGGGCTCCAGTGCAACATACCTATCCGACCTCACCCATGTGTACACACCAGCAAGATACTTACGCTCCTCTTCTGACACTCGTATTCTCATTATTCCCACTATGAAAATGAAATCATATGGAAAACGTTCCTTTGCATACCAGGGTCAAGCAACGTGGAACGAATTGCCCACTGAACTTAGACACAAAGACACAGTGATCTCATTCAAGAGCGCTCTTAAAATTCACCTATTTCAACTGCAAGAACAGACTTAAAGACCTAATAATGTTTCCTTACCTTAAATATTTACAGCATGTTTTCTGTTTTCTAATTTCGTCATGTTTGTTTTTATTTTTGTAATCATATCATTATATATTTTTTTTAAGTGTTGTGAAATGTTGTAAAGATCTTAGAGCTTCTAAAGATTAGGCGCTATACAAAGTCCTCGTTATTATTATTGTTATTATTATTATTACTGTTATTATTATTATTAATAAGAAGGTAAATGTTTGGTTTTTTTTGTAATAAGATGGTAAACTGTTATCTTTTGTAAGGCAAATAACACTAATGAACTTTAAAAAACGACACAAAATCCATTGTAATGCGTAGTACAGAGAGGATAAATGATTAAACTAAATGCCTTTCTTCACGGGAATACATTCATTTGTCAATTGCTTGCAACTAGTCAGCAATTTCTTTTGTTGCAGCTTCTGTACGAATGATTAATTACCAATGGCTCTTTTTCTCCTGATCGATTGGTATCTTATTGCTTTTGGTCTCTATGCCAGCCTTAATTCACAGAATTGGCTATAACAATGCTGATACCAAAAAGAAAGTAGCGTTAGGCTCAATTTTAGCTCATCATTCGATCTTTCCATTTAAGCCCTACCTTACTATGGAAAAAGGAAATGCGATGGTATATCAGTGTCGATACATGCAGCATGAGAATGAATACAGAACAATACATTGCTGTTAAAAAGGGTGAAATGACTTAGTCTTTTGATAATCCGTGACTCATGACTGACATAAGGATAATATGTGCGGATGGAAAATGTGGTGATCTCATGATGCACTTACCCGTACTAGGATCTGTAAACAAATATAATGGTGGGTTCTTTAGAAAAGAGGTTCATTGGACGCGTGAGTTTCACTGTACTAATCTTGTGTATCCCCTACTATTGGACTATACCAATCATACTACAGCAATGCATATGGAGATGACAAAATGATATATCGGTAGTACGAAATTCTTGAAACAAAAATGGAAAGAACGAATACCAGATACGAAAGTTGAAAACATTGATAGTTTAGAAAAACTTTGGTGCTGTCGACCAACCAAACCAAACAAAGGAGTCAGATGCAAAGATTAAATGTATGAAGTTTTCAGTGACACTGAACGATACTTAAAGAAAGTGATCATTCGAAAAGAAAACTTGATAATTTGGTTCTATAAAAGTAAAACTAGAAATAACGATCAGACTTACCTTATATACTCGCGTATACGTCTAGAAGCACTACAAACAACAAAGATCCTGGTCATAATGCCTGCAGATTAGGGTCTATGTTGTTTGTTCTACTGATTACTCATAACAAATTACACAGACCTAAATCTGCCGGCGCGTTATGCTACGGCAGATCTGGATCTGTGCAGTTTACAGTTGAACTCATCTTGTAAGCGAGTATATGCGGTATGAAACATCCTACTGAAGAAGTAGAAACATTTTGTGCGGATAATTTACCATGGAAATAAACATGTAATCAAAACAATAAATATGTTTTGATGTCCTCAAATAAACTTGGTCATAAAACAAACAAAATTACGCTCTGGGTGTTAGACAATATTGAATATTTTTTATTGCACGTAGATAGTTATTATAGCTCAGAGAAGACTCATTCAGAGATTTGACTGAATGGGTTAAAACCCCCAAAAGATTTTTCAATATACAAAAGACAGACAAATATGTATTACGCCCCTTGATATCCACAGAGGCTATCCATACACAGTTTGGATTGCTACATAAATTGGTTTTAGGCATCCGGTGAAAATTGACAGTATCTATAAATATTGGAGTTGGAAACTGATACATCCAGACACGTTGACATATTGACCATATTCGCTTCAAGCGATCCTAATGACTACTAAGATGGGAACTGCCATTACGTTGAAACAAACCATCTCTCCTGATTGGTATTATCGCCGATAAATGGACATAACAGAAATAAATATATCTGTAAAAATGATTGATTGTTTCAACGCACCAGACAATGTATCTGAAAACACAAGACTTTGTTACAGTGAACATAGGTCAATGGATATAATGCTTACAGAGGGATCGTTAGCTGTCAGATGTATGGATCTCGGAGACTAGTTACACAACGTAATGTGTCCCGCAGTAACAATATCAAATGTCTTCAGGTATCTGCATTAGAAAAACCCATGGATGAAAATAGTTTTTATAGATGTTTCAGACCACTCGTTTAGAGAGATAATAATTCCCGTCAAGTCCTTTACAAGAGGTTTAATGACGCCTGCATATTTGAGGAAAAATATCTACCCATGCAAAAACATGGATATATTTTGTTATGTTTAATAAAATAACTATATCATACAAGGAAAATTTATATGATACACTTAACAATTTAATCATTTCTAATGATCAATGCAAATACGTTCTTGATGTAATGTCACAATTTCAACACTCCAACATTTAGTGATCTACACGACTGTTATGTGAAAGATACTTCACATATAATGTGACATCTTCGAAGAATTTAGAAATGTCGATCTTCAACTCTACAAACTTGACCTAGCATATTATTATCATGCTGGCTGATTTAGCTCATAATACGAGTTTAAAGATTTCCAGAGTTAAATTAGAACTTTTGTCCGATTATGACATATATTTGATCTTTGAACTTGAAATTCTAGTTTAAATTTGTAAGATATCACATAGATACGCAAGAGAAAGCAACGAATTCTTCGCAAACGGTGATTGAAAGATAAAAATGAATATGATGGGACAAAACTCAAACTATTCATTAACTGGCCAAGTCAATATCAATATTAATCTTTTTGGCTGGACCATGGGCTAATAAATGCCGGAAAAATCCTCAGATGTGCAAGAGATGAACAAAGTAAACGGGTAGAAGCAATCTGATTACATTGATACTGGTTGGATTTCATAAAGGTTGAGATTTCATTACATCTGGATGATTTCAAAGTCAACCCTTAGCTGCTTAAAAACCTGTACCTTATGAAAATAACCTCCCTTGCAAAAATAATTGATAAATGATCACAGTGGTTCAAAATAAAGCAACTATACCAGAATTGGTATGCACACTGAGAAATAAAAACAAGTGTGTATAACATAAAAATTTAATGCTTTACGTGCAATTGGGCTTGAAACTGAAAAAGACAGAGTTGTCTTATTAGATCAGCACCCTTTGTTGGAAAGCGCACATCGAGTACAATACCAATCTGAGACATAACGCAGCAGGTTCGATGAAGAAATTATTAAGCAGATTGATGAACAGGTCCGTATTCGAGAAGAAGTTGGAAATTACCCAGGAGAACTAGTCTTCAGGATGATTTGGTGCTAATCAGTATGAAAACAAAATCAAATAAACAAACTAACCGAACCGATTGTCTAACAAAAGTCTTATTATCTTAGGGTTATCCATTTGGTTGGTCTATGAAAATATATCGTTATTCAAGAAAATTATTGAAAACTGATACAGATTCGGAGTGTGCTTTGTTAAAACAGAAAAAAGTGTGTGCCTATCCAAAGGACAACGTATTTGCTTTGCTACAAATTAATAAAATAACACACGGGCTTTTCAGAGATGAACTAACAGCTTTTACCAGAATTGTCTGGGTTAAAGGCGAAATTATATTCATTCAGGATGGTAACAATGAAAAGAAAGTTCGCAAGTGCATCAATAAATGCTTGATTAAAAATAATTTAATATTCTAAATGTACCTACATAGTCATTTTAAACATAGATATAATGATCAACCCATGAATTTACGCAGGTAATAAAATTAAGAGAGATGTGACATCAAAATTCGCGAAGAAAAACTAAGGACTTGCAATGAAAAACGATTTTATGGTTGACAACGCACGTTCATTAATAGGAATGTCAGTAATTTGTAATAAAAAGGAAACTCTAGTCTCATTTAAACGTTCTACCATTTTGTTTGTTTCAAAGCATTACAGTTTATCTTTTTTACATCAATTGTGATATGGTAATTTTCAGTAAAGATAAATTCCACAACTTTTAGAAACTTAACAGACTGCAATAAGACCAGTGTATTTTGTCTGCAATCTTTGATCACAGAGTTGTACCTATGTACGATCTCCAATTTATTTCAAAATGTCTACCAGCAAATTCATCGTTTTTTATGTTAGTTCCTTTTTGTATATGGCATCAATCATAAACTAAGTATTTGTATTTTGCTGTAAGTCTCTCAGTAAGTATAACCACTCATGTTATTTATTATGATCACTTATTCATCTTTAAGTGACCACTTTCCGTCGTAAGCCTTGATGCACAATAATGTTGAACAGATGATAGCAATGTAATCTAAAGAAAGTCTTTGTATTCACTCTCTATCATATTTATCACAAGTAGCCAGTCGATTTACCGATTTCAAAATGATTACATTGTTGTACATCGGCTGATTTAAAGCCGCTACAACATAATCTGTAATCGTGAGTATTTCTCAAATCAATGAAGATACAGCGAATGTCAGTGTAAACTTTTTTAATACTTCCGTTACTAATTTTATATGTGTTTGTTTTTACTGCCGTGTCCATTGCCATGGTCATCTGTTAAAAGAAACGATTTTTGGCAGACCTTAACATATTCATCTAGATAAGGACCACTCCTGGGTTGAACAAACATTACTAAATCAAATTCTCCACTATTTTGCGCAGTATTAGAACACCAGTCAAATTCATCTTGTGACAATTAACAGTATGATTCCTTAAAGCTGTATTGGTTGATATATCGATAATTCTCGATTAAGAAAACCATTCCATTTATTTTTTTTATCATTTACTGACTGAACAAATAATTCAGAGGTAATCATATCGTACAATCGCAAATGTTGTCCAGCCCTTAGTCATTTTATCACTCTCAACTGTTTTTGCAAGCGTAACGTTGAATCTGAAATCCTAAGGAAGATCACATAGATACTGTAGATGCAAAGAATACTTATTTCTTAATATGTTAAACTCAAGTCGCATTCTAAACTTCTTTAAAGCACCAAGAATTGTACAGTTTCGGATATAGTTTCTTTCACATCAGCAGCTCTTGATTGTAGATTCATCAGTTTTTCATTCATGGTGCCTTATTTGATCGTGTTTGCTCTAAATGATACAGATAGACACCAATCATTTGATGTAATGAAAATGTTGTCGTTTAAGCTAAAACGCCCATCGCTTCCATGTCATTCCACCCAAATTATCGACCCCGTTATTGTTATCAATTCGTTTCACCTTTATATCAAACGACACGAAGACTCTACCAGGTAAGTCACAATATTTATGGGACTGTTATGGCACATAAACTTAATGCTACTATGTGTACTATCACGACGTCTTGGAGGTACTTAACTCCCTGCAGAATTTTCTCCTGCTTCTAGGGAATTAAGTATTTACCGTACGTTATATATCTTTATTATTCAGCTCGCTGAAGAAAGAATCATTATCTTAATAAAAAGTAAGCAATATACACACCAACACCTATTACAAAAACTGTATTAGTGTTTTACTTTGTTATCGGAAGAGTGGTAGAATCCATTCAGTTTGTTGCCTTGGTTTTTCAACATTTTCAAGATGGTTTAAATCATCTGTGCCATTATCAATCTCAGTAGAAAGAAAAACATTGTACAGGTTGTATAAGTGCGGCATTACCAAACCTTGTTATCTCAATGCTTTATTCAATTAGTCAAGAGTATTTGATCTGCTTTCATCGAATTCTCAGGTTTTTCTTTGGTACTCTTATGTTGCTTTTGTGTCAAACTTTGTCATGACCTGTTCCATTACGGTCATTTAATTTGAACATATAGTATCTTTGTGGGTTGGTGGTTGAGGAAAAGGTTGTAGTCTATGTCATTATTTCCTTCTTCGTCAATCATAACTGCTGTTGTAAACATCTTTTTCATTTATGGCTAACAAATTTTAATATTGGTGCCTGCTTTCCATGAAGAAATAAACTATTAGCACGAGTTCATTGATCTGTTGATATTGTTTCCAGATGAATTATATTGTCTTCCATATAGTATGTCTTTGACTCTTTCAGAAGAATAAAATATTGATACTTCTGGATTAGCTGCCTAAGCAGTATGTCAATGTATTACCTCTAATTCAATATATAAATATATGTTTCATGGAATTTTGAGATTTATAACAAACAAGTTTCAATAAATTGTATTTAGTCCTGATATTATTTTCTTAGTGACATATTGTTCCAAAGCATCTATTGCGTGTTACTTGTAATCAGCAAAACATAATGGAGAAATGTTACGTCCGTGGCTGTTGAAAATATATGTGGTGTAGTATCAAAACGCACAAACTAATGCCCATCTTAGGATTAGTTTGCCTTTCGCTTTGAACTCCTTTTTTACGTATCCATTTAACATTTCAATGTTCTAATTCTGGCATACCACACAATCTTATTTACCCCCATTTCCCTGTTCAATGGATGTATTTATGTTTTGTTTGTGATCACTGTTACATGGCTACCACTTAAAGCGATGGTCTATTTCTGCTGTAAACCATCACTCTAAACAGTCGTTGCTATGAGTAAAACCGCGCACCATATCGGAATTTAATCTGGTGTCCATGAACCTATACTTTGGTATCTATTTTACATTGTTCAACCTTTGCGTAGAATTGGTTTCTAAATTTGATATCTACTTTACAGTGTTCCTTCAACCTTAAAGTATAACTGGTTTTTAAATTTTGTATCTATTTTACAGTGTTCAACCTTAGTGATATAATTGTTTGCTAACTCCTGTACATATTTCGCATTGTTCAGCCTTACTGAATAATTGATTACTAAATTTTTGTGAATCTAACATCTTTATTGTTTTCTTGTCAGTCAGATCTGCAATAAATAACTCATAGATATTTTATAGATTTATTGTGCTTTCCTGCACATTCATTTTGCCATTAGCATCATCTATCTATACCTTTTGGTAATCTCTGTTAAGTCATTCTTTCTCTGCAACTCTAGTCATCGTTTAGCATTAGCTATTACCTCGTCTTTCATGTCGGTAATTGTTCTCTCAAACCATTCATTATCGTTTTGAATTTTTGTATAGATCCGATGATTTTATTAATCAAGTCTCTCCGTACGTGTTTAATTTTAGAATGTAAAATGACATAGTTTTCCAAAGTTTTATCCTTTTTTCGCTAATTTGTAAACATTGACAAATATTAGATATTTCGTAACCTCTGTCAACATTTCCGTTATGGAGAATATCATGTCTTCCCCTTGCTGTTTGTAGGTCTTGAACAAATGTAGCTTTGATACTTAATTTGTGTATGCACAATTCAATAAAGTCAAAATGGTTTCAGGTAAAGGTCCATTTACTACCAGTAAATTGAAGGCCCATTTACTATCAGGCAGTCGAAAGTCCAATTTGCTATCAGTTAGTCAATTGTGAAGTGGGTAAAAGAAACTGGAATAATTTGATTCAGCTTTTTTAAATATTTATTATTGATGGTGGACCATTTGTAAACTTCACCAGATTTGTCAAAACCATGCTGTAAAGCAACATTAAGGACAAACCTTACTTCTGAATGGTACATTACATCATTAATGTTTTCCCTTTTGTTTCATTTGACATCTTGTTATTTACAATCCATTTGTGACTACACTGTTAACAATTGTGTCAAAGTCATTTTTCTGTCAAGAAGTGTGTTGTTTAAATTTGTTTCATTTATTTCACATATTGTGATTTTCAGCAGCATTCCTTCAGCATCCGTGGTTTTATAGATTTTGTTACTTCTAGAAACTTTCGGCTTTTGCTTTTTTAAAATTCACATGAACATTTACCAAGCTGTTTTTATAAGTTCAACTTTGAATAAATCTTTTGTCTTTGGTTAAGTTACCATTTCAGATTCTTTGCTAACCTTGCGTTCATCTTGCTTTTTGTTCTTTTTCGCCTTGAATTCATATAATAAGGAATGTTAAAAACTTGAAACTTACGTGCAAGATTAGTAACATATTACTTAACAGTTGCAGAAAATAATTTTAAATATAACTTGGTAAAATAAAAGAGATGAACACAATCATATCTTCAAAAGATCGTGACTTGAAAGACATTATTATGTTTATAGAAATAGTGCTTACTGCAAAGCAAAACGACTATAATGTAAACAAAAAGCACAAGAAATAATACACAAAAGATAAATATCGTTACAAACAACACTATAACGAATATTTTAAACAAAGGTATTACAAATAAGAAACTTTCAGGACCATATACATGATTAGTAGGATATTTAAAGCACCGAGGCAAAAAGTTAACTCAGGCGCGACCTTGTAAATACTTAGTGTCATCGATCGATTTATACCGTACATTGCTAAACTTTACAGAGCCTAAAGGTGTTAGTGATAGTGACCTTCACATTGGTCACGCTATTCCATATGTATATTTTGACCTATCTGATTCTAAACAAATAAGTACATGTTCCCGTGGAGTAATACAGAAAACATGACAGAAAGTGAAAACAGGTCTAAACATAGCGAAAATAATTTGAAGAAATAGATAGAAGAGAACAAACAAATATTTCAAGTAATTTAATATTACAAAATTATATAATATTTTAAAGAGAATTATGTCATCTAGATTTCCTGCGAAAATGATACTGCACGGTAAGCTGCTACTCCTGTAATGATAAATACTGTAACAAGCGTCGTCAATGACACCAATGCATCGACAGCAAATAAACTGGTACACATTCTACTCTTCATGAATTTCTTCAACGTTCACCTTCTTCTTGTTTTCTTTTGTCTTCTTGAAATCTAATTGTTTAAAAGTTATCTAACTAGAAAACAGTGTAGATAAATGCAAGTTAGAACAAATGAGAAAAATCCTATGAAGAATCTAATTCCGTGTCAAGCCATGTGGTGATCATTAAGTTCAATCTGTAATCTGTACAAGTTTTTGTTTGGAAAAAATCTACAAATCAATAATAGCATATTTGTAAATTAAAACATCTGATAATGATCAAAAAAGTTTAGCAGCTCTAGAATTTACAAATATTTTCTATATTTTCTTCTTTCTCACACATTTCAGTTGTAAAGGGTGGATCTTTCAAAGTGTATTTGCAATAGATATGTTCAATTGTTGTACATCTTCTTTCAAATCTTGCAAATATGTTCTTTTTATTTTTGTCTTCAAAAAAATCCAAAATTTATTTTACATC
Source organism: Megalonaias nervosa (assembly GCA_016617855.1). Classification (NCBI taxonomy): domain Eukaryota; kingdom Metazoa; phylum Mollusca; class Bivalvia; order Unionida; family Unionidae; genus Megalonaias; species Megalonaias nervosa. The sequence goes on along the minus strand of JAECUM010093959.1, from coordinate 23,912 downwards.
CTACATACCATTTTCTCTGTTTAAATATCAGAAAAATAACATTATTTCTATAATATAAGAATTTTTTGTCACCCCAAACTGACTAACTTTGTTGTAGATACACAACCAATCCTAGTTACCGAAACTGTAAATCTTGCTGGCAATCTGCAGAACAATGTCTAATACGTTTTGAAACTGTTGATCGAAATTGAAGCTAGTAGTATTTCACACCAAAAATTCTTGATTCGCTCGAAACGGACATGAAATGAAGGCCTTGACATGAATGCATTACAGTTCCTCTAGGCAAGAAGCAACATTAAATCAAAAAACATCCTACTCTATTTTGATAACCTATTTACGATTTAAAACCAATTACTGCTACCTTATTTCAGGGTCACTATTTGTTAGGGTTTATTTTACAGTTTTAATTTGACTCTTTGTCCTTGACAAAGCACTTTTCCCTTTAAAATCTGCCTAAATAGATTTATGGAATATATTGTATAAATGTATATTGTGTAAATGTATATTGTATAAATGTATATTTAATGATCAAACTGTTAATAAATTATATTTCTAAGCTACTGTATCATTGGATATTTCATTTACACTACACGCAGACAAGAAGCAGCAGAATTATATTTGTATAATCTATACATATTTTAAGTTATCTGTTTGCCATTAAATAACCCGTATTTGTATTTAATCCTCTTACTATTTATTTTCTATTGAAATTGCAATGAAATAGGATGATGGGAGCAATTTATTTATAAATCACTTATTTTTGGGGGTAATGTTTCATGCCTTTCAAAATTCTCAATTAATATTAAAAAGTACTGTATTACTGAAATTCATTATGTGAAAGATGATAAAAGATGGAATTCTGAGTCTATTATGCTCTAATACATAATCAAATTCCCAGTTGTTCATGTATTGTCCAGTTCACTAGTTTGAATTGTTCTTGCTCTTGTATCATTCCAAATGAAGTTTGATTAGTGACATTCCACTCAGAAAAGAGAAGGATATGCATCGCTCTCAACCAAGAACATGCACTTTGCTAAAGGAAATGAATTGCTATAGTTTATGGAGTTTAATGTACTTCTGAACAACTAAAATTAAAACTAGTTCAAAAATTTCAACATTAAAATGTTGATGTCTGGATGTTTTGTGCTACATACAGTATGTAGGAAACGTGTTTCATAAAATCTCCACACCAGAACCAATAATTGTTTCTTTACTACAGAATTATTATCAGTTTTATCCCTGTCACTGTCGACAGCCAGTAGAGACTCTCCGTGACGTCACACCTGTCGATTTGCTTACAATTAGTACAATTAGCATTTGAAACATCTGATCACGGTACTTCCAAGCCAAACACATCAAATTATCTAGTTATTAGTTAGATGTTACTGACGCTGTGCCAAATATTGGAACCGATGCTTTTTAATTTTCGATGCAGATAAAGCATGATTTGTCTGGTTTAATTGACAGTTCCGGTGACCACGGCACCGTCTTTTCCCCTTCTCTCGAGTTACGTTTATTTTTTATGAAAATATTTCACTCAACCAATATAAACAGAAATTAAATATTTTATCTACATTTTAAGAAAACAAATATACGTTAATCACTAAAAAGGAAAAAAGAAACAGCTCATTTAACTATGAAAATCAGGGAGCCGCAGTAACTCAAGTGGAAGAGCGTCGAACTCGTAAACCAATGGTTGCGGGATCCAGACCAGCCCAGGCCAGCCAGGGTCGGCTGCCATCGTGTCCTTTATAAAGGCACTTGACCTCCATATCCTCTGCTTGATATAGCCAATAATGTGTTAAAAAGGCCGAGAAAAACAACAACAATAGCAAATTATGAAAAACAAGGTCAGCACAATCGCATTCTTGTCTGTTGTGTATAAAGCACTCAGTGAATAGAAACCGACCTCGTGACGCAAAGAACCATTTGGAAATATTCTTATGATTTATTATTATTCATACATTTTACTTCTGCAATATGGAGTTGCCGAACACAAGGCCGATATGCTTAATTTTTAAACGTTTGAACTAACATATTTACATAAGTATGAGTTTATCCAGCTTCGTTTCATATTTTCTGTATTTATGAATTAAATATCTATAAAGTAATGAGTGAAAATGTTTATGGACTATACCTTTAATATGGAGAGACGCCTTACTGAACTATCCAATCATCAGAGAAATGATACCCACCAGACAATAGCATAGACGGCAATATAAATTCAAGGTTTATTTAGCAAATAATAATATATGAATGAGTATTTTTATTTTAAAAATACATGTATTCAGAAATTTTCATATAAAACTGCAAAAAAATAAATTAGTGTTAGGACTGGTCGACCTGGTGTCAGGATATTGTGACTGGGTGGGACATCATGCTACATGTCTGCGGCATGATGCCCAAACGCTAGACATCACCATAAACTGACACATTGCAGACATCGTAGCGATATGACTAATAAATTGTTAAAGTTACGTTAAACATCCAAATCACACACACACACACACAATTAAGTGACGAACAAACTTTCGGTGTGCTTATTATTAAGTAATACTAGCTCCCCATGCCAGTGATCGCATTTGTCGGCGGTTCATACACATCGGAACGGGATGACTGACATCTGACGGTTGGTTAATTTACTTGTATTCATTTCTCGTCTCAGTAACCAAAACAACCAAGGATGATTAAGATTTTACACACATTCTAAAACCAACCTCTAAGTTAAAACAATTTGGACCATCAAATTTCAGTAATTAAATAAAATAACCATTTCTCGTGAGTTCATAAACCTCATGTGAATTATGGATTACTTGAATTTACTATATGTTTGAGTTTCACCATATTTACTCTAACATACACTCAGTAACTGCCCTCTCACCCCCTCCAATGCGGACGCAATACCTACAGCAAATTCAGTTTTTTCTTCTCTTTTCCTGGTATTACTTTCCCTCAATATGGTACAATTTTCCCTCAGCAGCCTCCCTTCTACAGCTATAGCATAAAATTATGCCATACTATCACTATCAAGCAATCCAGATTGAAATAGGAACAACAAAAAAAACTGATCGTGTTAAATCTGATTTAATGCTCTTGGATTAATTTGGAAAATAACCTCGTCAGCAAATTGATTATTTCAAGTTCCGATGAACACATTCGATTTTTGAGATGTACCTCTGAGAGACCTGGCTTGGATATCATATAATTCTGAAATTGAATTTTGAGACTGAATTTCCACTATCAGCCAATTAGGTCGTGATTCTTCTAGACATCACGTGATATGTTACAATACCATTCCAAAGAGTATTTGGGATTTGTCATAATACAAATCTTTGCTCAAACACTCTAAGCTCTAAAGTTGTATTATTTCCAGACCTGGATGTTCTACTCTTTTAGACAGTACAATAATCATTTTTTTTTTAATTCAAGAACTCAAACATCTAGAGAATTATATCAAGATGGTGTATCGTTTATCGACACTCTTGTTTTGCAGTATTTCTAGAATTAATACAAAATATTATGTAATGCATTTTCTTTCATAACTTTGAGCAGTCGGCATAATCCAACCTAACACAAAAGATGATTTTTTTTATGTCATAGTGAGATATTGATGTATCTCAGTAGAAGGAAACGAAATCGCCAATGTGGTGATTCCACTTTTATCACCACATTGACGACATCACTTTTGGAACTATATATACTCATTTAGGAATTATATCAGCCCTTAATTATACAATACAAACCTGTATTTCCATATTTGGGCATATTTCATATGTATTCCTCTTCCTTCGACTGCTCTCTCTCTCTCTCTCTCTCTCTCTCTCTCTCTCTCTCTTGACCATCGTAGAAAAGATACAGGCGAAAATCCATAAAAAGACGAGCGTAGAGGATTTTCGTTTGGATTTTCGCTTGTGTCAGGAAGTACAGCTCTGAAGACGTTAGACCCTCTAGCTAGATGTATGCGATCGAAGAGGTGCCATCGAGAAGTACCTAACAACGCAATCCAGACAGCAAAAAGGTTAGCTATTTCAAAATATTGAGTTCGGTTTATCCAATGCTGCACAAGCAAAGTGATTGGAGTTAGAAACCTTATTACCTCACGTTCTCTGGCTGTGGACTTTCAACCAGAACCATGATACTTGTAGAGTAAACTGTCGTTTTATCAACATACAAGGATTTTGTCAAGAAGCTACCCATCTTTGGGAGCAATCTTCAGCTGTAAAACATTTTTTGTGACGGAGAGAACTCTGTGGGGTTTTTTTGGCAACCTGTATGCTGCTGTCTATAGTGACGTTTATGGGGAGAACTCAGTGGGGTTTCTTGCAACCTGTATGCTGTTGTCTATTGTGACGTTGACGGGGAGAATGGCATTGTTTTACTCGCAGTGAGGGACCAAAGCTACGGAACCAACGGGTCTGCCGGAAATATGGAGGCTCTTAAGGGATTCAGCAGCAGATTAGGAAGGGAGGTGCATGCGTAGTGGTTCATTGACCATTCGACGAGTATTGTGGAATCGGAAATACTTTGTAATTGGACGCCATGAGTTACTTCATTCCAATATTGAATCATTATTATTCAATATCACTACATGAGTGAAATCAACAATTCAATATCGCTATATCAGTGAAAATCAATAATACATAATCCTAATTGTGGATAAAACATACATTGTTCATATGTTTGTACAAGTTCAATACTTGGATCACCTCTGGTGACAGAATCATACATTGTTCAAATTTGTGTACAAATCCTATACTTTGATACACTTGATAATAGAATCATACATTTTTCATATTTGTGTAACAAGTATTTACATTGATCATACGTGGTGACAGATCCATATATTGGTGTTATTTTTGGTTATAAGTTCCATACGTTTATTTTTCTTTGATTACTCGTTGAGGTTACATGTTATGAATAATTCCAGTTAGCAAGGATAGTATTTTCTTATGTCAGTTGTTTAACTCGGTGCGCATCAGTTTGTTAAATCCATTGTTCTACTTCATGCGCACGAGTATGGTGTAAGATTTATTCATCGTTCAATTATATTATAAAAAGACATCTCATTCACAAAATTGCTTTCAGCGTCTTCACTAAATCCAGTCCCAGCTTCATCCCCTTAAAAATAGGAGCTCAGAAAGCAAAAATCAGACATCAAGTATTACCTGTTAATAATCAACTTTCTACATGACTCATGGTAACTGTCAGTGACTGAATTTACATGACCTGTTGGTATGTGTCACCCATACGGTATTATATACCTGAAATATTCTACGATAAACAAAAAAGAAATCTTTACAAGTAAACTCAAAATCATTAAATGCTGTTGTTTAAAGAGATTATTCTCTGATATCTGTCAGATACAACCGTTCTGTGATGTTTCTTCATTAGGCCTACCCCACCCCAACAGTATCAAATCACGCTTGAAATGTGTTAATGAAAATATTTTAAAAACATGTTCATTTCTTACGCATACGTTCATTCTCACTTCGATGGAAGTGTTAACATTTTTGGCGGTAAAGGAAAGCAATCCTGATTGGCTAAACTAAGCGAGGGTGTGTGTTCCAAGATGGAATTCGAGATTTTAAGGAATTCCCCTCGCGAAATCTATCAGTCTAATTTCTGAGGGAAGCCAGAATTTAAACTCAGATAAAAATTAATGAATAATTTCTCTCGTTAAATAAATCGTCCAAGGGGCAGGGGCCTGGAAATTTGAGAGACCCGGAGCCAGAGAAGAGACAGATGGAATTTTCTGATGATAAACGAGCGATGGCTCGGGAAGGCACAAATATATTGTCTCAGTTGCATACAATATATGTTCATTGATGTAAGTTTGTGATTATTTGCTTCATTTATTCATTTTAAATTCATACTTCAATTTTCCTTGAGTTCATAAGTTTAATTGCTTGCATGCATTTTGTCTCAGATGTTATTGGACTGATGTGTATTTACGAATGAGTTCTGATTTAATTGTTTTGTATGTAATTGAAATCATGAGAGAGAGGGAAGGAAAAGTAATACGGAAACGTCGACCTATCACCAACAGTGATTTGGAAGAGACCGGGAACACCACTTGGTGCTGACATGCCGGCAATTTGAGTTCGACCAGTCACTCGACTATATCATGGAATTTGTTCTGTCGGTAAAACAGAACGGCTAATTGAATTTCACTTGAATTTTGTAACTCTGTATGAGACTGTGAATCATTCAAGTGTCATGTTCAATTTCATTTTGTTTATGTAACTGATTACATTGTTATATTTTACATTCGGGGGCTCGTGTTGTTCTAGTCTATATCTCTACTCAGACTTCTGTTATTCCACCCCTTAACTGAATATTTTATTTTATTGTTTACTCCATCCGGGCAATAACAAAGTAGTCAATCATCTCGTAGGTAACGATAACCATAAACCTGAAGCAGTGGGGGAGATCTCACACATCACCTCCTCGTGACACTCTTCACAAGGACTAGTTCTGGTTTCAACGATTCAACAGACAAGCTCACAGACAGATTGTTTGTAGAGGCCTACGCCATTTATGAAATGCATGTGCTTACTCGCTAAACAAGCCTTCTTTACTTTATACACGGTGTGATTGAGCCAGTAGTTAATATGAAATAGTTAAGTGATGCAGTGATCTTCACAAACACATTAATTTTATGATCCCTAAAACATGAACCAAACAGCATTATCGTTGTTTAGCACAATACGCTGGAATCGTAATTTCTCAGTCTCTATTGTATTAGAAAGGGCAAAATTACTAAATCGGTCGTTAAGCATGGGCTTTGGTATTTCAAAGATACAGCTTTTTTATTTTATGATGATTAATCTATCGTTTTCAATTTAGATAATGGTATCTTGATTATTAACGGGATTATTCATTCAGACATATTGTAACGTATTAAAGTCAAAGACCGCGATGTCGTGTCATAAACATACACACATCTTAAAATATGACATTTAACTTTGTGTCGCGTCATGTTATCAAAACATTCGTGTTTTATTTTATGGATAGACCATATATTTTTTTCTTGGGGGAAAAGTTAACCAGTAGTTTCCCATGGGTAAGTGGTTCTTATCGGGGTTTTCCTGGGTTCTTCCTCCACCAGTTATAGAGATTGTACACGCTGCATTACTATCAGAAATCTCAGTGATCTGATTAAGATACTTCATGTACAGTGGAGAGGTTATATGACGAACAAAAAGATGTCTGCGAAAAAGATCATCGTCCGATTAATATACTGAACTATGTATCCCAGCTCTCGCCCTCCGCCAGCTAACGCGCCATAGTTCTCATCAGCATTCTAATTTGGGAAAGGCAACAACGAATTGTTTGATAATATATGCAGTCCAAAGGACAAATAACATAAACTCATATAATTACGTCTGTTTGAGTAGTTTTCGAACGAAACTGCTCTCTGCGTTCTTAATATCCACTATGTATTCTGATTTGGACTCACTTTGACGAGCGCAGCAAATATCACTGTCATCACTGTGTGTAGAACCGTCTGCACTCGCTTAAAAGACGATTCCAACTGTAAACTGCACAGACCCAGATCTGCCGTAGTATATTGCACCGATAGATATGGGCCTGTTCAAATTGTTAGGAATAATTAGTAGAACGAACTAAATATACCGTGGTCTGCAGATGGCATGTATCAATAATATTATTGTCTTTGTTTACCTACGAGTAGAAATGAGAGCCAGCTCTCTATGATAGCATGCGTACAAATGAAATTCAGTATTTAAGTAAAGTAGATCACTGTTATTTTGACGATTGCAGAATCACCGGTATAAAATATGATGCACACTGCAAAATATATTTATAAGAAACATGAGCATAAACATCGATATTGTAACATTCGTGTGCAATGTAGCCACTTTTATTCTATCCATTGCAGGTTTTCTTTGCTTGTTGCAATGTTTCGTAGTTTATGATTTTTACAGAACGATTCTGACTTGCTTACATGAACTTTCAAATCTTCGTTGTACATTTATTTTTGTCAGTTTTTGCAATAATATCAGCAATATATGTCAGTCTTATATTTAATGGAATATTTTATTTTCCAATATCATACGAACATAATTAAAAAATTAGTGCGTTTATAATAATCAGTTTAAAACCTGATCCAATGAACACCAGCTTTAGACATACAAAACCTCTTATGAGCTAGATAGATCTATAAATAGAAAGACAGAAGCGTGTATTTTAACGGAATAATCTGGACTATTATCTTTTTAATACATAGGTTTTGCCTACTCTTTATTTTCAAAATGTTTTCTTAAAATAAGACCCACTTTTCCGTAAACTTTACGAGTCTTTAGCTTCGATTGGCAATTTTTGATGAAGTAACTTGTTTTCTGTACTTTTTCCAATAGATGAAACAGTGCAATAAAGCACATAGACACTTTCATTATTTTAGTATAGTCCTAATCCAGCGAGCAACACCAAAAAGTCAAGGACCTACTAATGAATAGAGCGTTTCATTTGTTTCCTTAAGTCTGAATGTGGAAAGTTCCATCCGTTTCCTTCAGTCTGAATGTGGGGCATTTCATCCGTTTCCTGCAGTCTGAATGTGGAGCATTTCATCCGTTTCCTTCAGTCTGAATGTGAAGTTCCATCCGTTTCCTTCAGTCTGAATGTGGGGCATTTCATCCGTTTCCTTCAGTCTGAATGTGAAGTTCCATCCGTTTCTTTCAGTCTGAATGTGGCAAATTCCATCCGTTTACAATAAACGAACTGAATTGATTAGAAAATTACTTTCAATGTATAATGCACATAGACACTTTCATTATTTTAGTATAGTCCTAATCCAGCGAGCAACACCAAAAAGTCAAGGACCTACTAATGAATAGAGCGTTTCATTTGTTTCCTTAAGTCTGAATGTGGAAAGTTCCATCCGTTTCCTTCAGTCTGAATGTGGGGCATTTCATCCGTTTCCTGCAGTCTGAATGTGGAGCATTTCATCCGTTTTCTTCAGTCTGAATGTGAAGTTCCATCCGTTTCTTTCAGTCTGAATGTGGCAAATTCCATCCGTTTACAATAAACGAACTGAATTGATTAGAAAATTACTTTCAATGTATAATGCAACTATTAGCTTAGATTTATTGCTTTGGGTAAAGAGCGATGCAAATGAAAAATATAGAATTTTACATCATGTATTCAAATATATAACCGCTACAGGACGTTTTCACTAACTTACTCAAATCGTGATTACTGTCATTCTCTCTCTCTCTCTCTCTCTCTCTCTCTCTCTCTCTCTCTCTCTCTCTCATCATTTCTCATTTTTATTATGATGTTATATGAATATGTTGTAATAATTGTATCATGTATGGAGAGACTAATTTAAGTTGTTATAACGTGTACCCGATCCCATTTTATCCTAATGTGATAATAAAATATGTTTCGACAATAAACTAACCTACTATTCACTAGATGATAAGACTGACGAATACGGTAAGGCAGCTATGTTCCACCTACTCGATCATCATAACTCAAGCAGTATACAAGTACCAACCATTTATAGCAGGGGCCTCAAACACGCTGCCCGCCAAGCCGTATTATGTGGCCCGCGAAATGATTGGCGTTACAAGGTGTCATGAGAGAAAATTAATGTGGTGCGGCCCTTGGGCCATAGAAAATTCCATCATACCTGCCCTCAGGGTGGTTTGAGTTTGAGACCCCTGATTTATAGGGTTTCGACGTGTTTTGAACCTCTGGATTACATTTCCTTAGACCAGCATTGTCTGATTTCATTTTCAATCTTATTTGATAATACAGTACACCAGACCATAATAAAATAATATATACAAGGACAAAATGAATCATCTAAAGCGCACATAAATGTATTGTGTTAATGCTAAAATATTGTATTATTTTCTTGCCGACATTACCTCTGGTAGATTAATTATTTATTGATATTTTTATTATTATTATTATTATTATTATTATTATTATTATTATTATTATTCAGTCTGCTAATAATGAATGGATTTTGTGCTGACGTGAAGCCGTGCAATTATTCTAGAGATAGATTAGCATACCAGGGTTTGTCTAACTTTTTAAGATCTTGATAATTGTTACAAATGAGCAATATACATAATACTCATCTACAAGTGATTCATTACTTCGACAGCAAATTTGCACAAACAATATGAATCAATAACACTTTCATGTCTATCAATAGCTATAAAAAGTCTGTAAATAGAACATGTGAATGTCGAAAGAGGTTTACTTATATCAAATGGTAAACCATTAAAAAAAAAAATAATAATTCTGAACGTTTAAGAAAGTTTTATAGAAATAAAATTATGATATCTACATTATGACGAGTGTATGATATTATCAGGCCAAATTCGACTCATGCAAACCTTCCCTCTGTGACAAAATGCTGCTACAAATACACTAACATCTCCGACTTCCTGCAGTATCCATACAAATCCATACTAAAACAATAACAAGATGTCCATGTAAAATGTCTTTAATCATCTAATGTTTTAAGCATTTTTTAACATCCTGCTAAATATCTGCTCATAAGCATGTTCACGAATTTACACCGATATTTAATACACCTAGAATAATATGTAGTACACAACGGTAGTGAGTTACATTCTCCAAGAGCAACAGAATTATTCCGAATTACGTGAGATGCCTAATGTTTTACAGAAACTACCTTCAACAGTTTCAATGCATCTTGAATACGTGTGACCCCAAATTTCGGAGCACTAACATAATATTGGTTTTGCCATAGGATAGAATTAATTATCTCTTCACAAAAATATTACCCAAATTTCATTTGGAAATAAAATATAACAGACTTGACAAACTGTGCTCTTAAGGGTTCTTAAGCCTTCGTCCAAGATAATTTGGGTGTAAACACAATACCCATATTTTTATAAAATGAAATTGTAATAACACGTGACCTGTTAAAGAACATTTTTCCTAATTTCCTATTGGTCTCCATTTCGAAACATAAATACACTTTCCTTTATCTAAGCTTACCACCTTAATGTTGGGTTTACAAAAGCGTTCCATTTAAAGTTTCTGTTCTTGCACTGTTACTGCTGTATAAATGCAATTAACTACATCATCAACAACGCTATAATATCAGGGACATATCATGATCTAAAAAATACTTCAACCACAATTCTCTCTCAGTAACATAATCAAGTCATTATTAAACGAAGAAAATAATTGTTGACTCAAAGCACACCCTTGTCTAGTCATCAGCGCATAATCAAAATATTCCATTAAACTTTCGCTTGACTTTACACATGACCGGAAGTTATAGTACACTGAATGTAAAATGGTTACAAATTTACGTTTCATACATTTCGAAACAAATAACTTCCAAACTTGAACGTATATTGACATTGTCAATTGCTTTAGAAAAAAATCTCTCTCAAACACTGACAACACTCCCTACATTTTGATAGATATTTCTTACGGCTGATTTTCGAGTGAATATGTTATCTATAGTTGAAATTCCCCGTCGAAATCCCACCTTTAGCTTCGACAGGAACGCAGTTACTTTCGGTTCTTTCATATAAACGCTTGTTTACAATAGCGGCCACGATTTTTATAGCATTAATCGATGATACAGCCCAAATAATATTGTAATCGTCTAGAGATACCTTTTTTTATGTAAGGGCATTATCATACATTCTCAAGAACTAGCAAAAATATCAGTATTGAAATCTTTCTTAAATAGTGTCAGTAGCAATGGAGTGATAAGCGGCATAGTACACTTGAAAAAGTCAGTTTCTAACACGTCTGGTATGCAAGCATGTACAGATTGAATACCCAGTATAATCTACATAATTCCTCTTCTGATATGGATTCATTGAGAATATCACAGTACATATATATGTATGTATGTATCTGTGTATGTCTGGGTGTGTGTCTGTGTGTGTGTGTGTGTGTGTGTGTGTGTGTGTAGAGGTTCTCTTTCTTACTGTCGTCAGTAATTCATCCTGAATATAGTAGATTCTTAAAACAATCATACCACTCTAAGCCATATATGATGCATTTATTAATATAATCCCAATCACCAAATTATTGTTCATACAAACAAACAAATTATGAAAATCCATAATACCTGTTTCTAGAGTATATGTAGATGGAGAGTGTCAGCCCAATCGATTTATTTCCAACAATATTTAGAAGAGATATACTAAATATGGTTCAGTGTAAAATGGTACAGTTTCCAAACTGTCTTGGTCCAATTAGCGCCACTGCCATCTATTTGAAGCTGAAAGATCTCCAATGCAACTTATTAAAATCTGGCTTTCTGATAAGATCTATGGATTTCCTTAAGCAAGAAATTAGACCTGATTCGAATATCACAAAACACTACTCTAATTAAAATTTCATCACGAAAATCAGACATTATAGATTATATTTGGTCTAGAAGTAATTGTTTTCATAAAGTAAGCCATGCCGAACGAAGAATAATGCAAATACCGTAAGAATACTGTCAAACGGATTGCAATAAAACAAATTATGCATCTGGTAATAAATATCAAATATTGCGTGTTCCGGTCAAAAATACAATTACCTTCTTATTATTATGGTAATTTTCAGTGACCCACACTCACGAACATGTCAAAATAATGCGGACATCATATAAGATGAAATATATTACTCCATTTGCCAAGAGTTCTTACCATTCGATTTATTTTCAACATGCAATCCAAACACTTTGATTAGAAACGAAAGAAATATCAAACGCTAACAGCTCTAAGCGGTGTTTCCTATCACGAGATACAAGCTCCTATTCGATGTTGCAAGGGATGTCAAAGAACCATGGTTTAAAACAAAACGATGTACAAAATAAACTAAATAGCAATAAGGAGACGACAGAGCAAAATGCTGATATGAAATCTTTTTTATTGATATAGAAGAGCGATTTCCTTTATGTTTTGTATATCGTTACCAATTTACACACAGACACCCATTATGAGGGTCTTACTACCGATCAGATCAAGCTTCACCTGTATGAGTCCAGTTTGAGGACCATTGCCTCCCTGATATCCAATGAATATATATATATATATTTATTCAAACATCCGCAACAAGTTGAAATAAACTGTTGAAACATAATAAATTTAAAGGTTTAATTCCTGTAGAAACAGCCATGTAAAGTTTTGCAAACACAACGGTTTTTGTGTTTTATTTGTTTGTCTTGTCTATGTTTTGTGTTTGCCTTTGTAAAAGCCTCATTAAGAGCGCTCAGGCTAGTTAGATACTACTATCTAACTAGCCTGAGCGCTTTTAATATATATATAAAGAATACAAATCATATGGCAAATAACAGTCCTTTCAAGTGCACTGGATCCAGCAAGGGATCACGTATGTCAGGGATTGATTAAAATAAATGCAATAAATTGACAACGAACAGTGCAAATAGTTTCCAGTATCCTCAACAAGTTGAAATAAACTAGTAGAAACATAATACATTTAAAGGTTTAATTCCTGTAGAAGCAGCCATGTAAAGTTTTGCAAACACTACGGTTTTTCTGTTTATTTATTTGTCTTGTCTATGTTTTATATATGCCATTGGAAAAGACTCATTAAGAGTCGAAAGTGCTCAGGCTAGTTATATATATATATATATATATATATATATATATATATATATATATATATATATATATATATATATATATATATATATATATATATATATATATATATATATATATATATATATATATATATGCACATACATAGTAGGCCCAATTTTTCCTTAGTTTATTTTGTCATTCACAAAATTGAATTTAGAGGTTGTTTCAATGTTGTTATTGTTATTTTCCAATGTTTAATAAGGCAAATTTATCTGAGGCTCCAGCATTGTAAACGTTTCCTATTCCTAATTGTATCTATCGAACTGTATAGAAAATGTATCCTTATAAATGTTCGGTTGTTTCGCTCCCCGGTCCTTGAATAAGGTTCGGACGAATCACTTTAACTTTGAATTTTGCCCTTAATTTTGAAGGAATGTAGTGGCATAGCGAGGATACTTAGCGCCCGGGGACAAAGCATAAACTTGGCGCCCCCTTACTTAGCGCCCGGGGACAAAACATAAACTTGGCGCCCCCTTCGAGTGCATCTGAGATAAGGAATAGTTGTATTTTCCTCATTTTGGCGCCCCTGGCACATGGTGCCCGGGGGCAACTGCCCCCCCCCCTCCCCAAGCTACGCCACTAAAGGAATGCTCCTGAAAATGTTTTGATGACTGATTTTTTTCTCTCAGGCCGATTAGTCTCAAATTTGCTGAAATAATGTCAACAACAATCACTCGAAGTGCCTTTCCTTATCAGAATATTCAAAACAGGATCCTTTACTCTCGGAATGAATGTCTCCTTTTTGACACATCTGTAACGGCACCACATATTGTAATAATCGTGGTTTGTTGGAAATTTGAAGGTACGCACACGCAAACAGACTCACAAAACAGGGATGGAACGGGCTGAATTAACTACCTATGTTTTACTTGGCTGAATACATGTAAGATGTACGTAAATGTAGAATCTAAACAAGACCTTATTTCTAGGAGAAAAAAAAAATCGACACTTTAAAAAGTGTTCAATCAAAATCAGAAAGCTACGCTAATAAAGACAAATACCAAATCCCATTTCATCATTCTCGGCTGCCAAATACTCATGAAAATCGCTTCTAGTATTAATCCAGGATCACATGGAAATGACGCTTTAATTTCATTTCACGGAAGGAACAGATGAACCTGCGAAATTAAATGTTACTTCTGTATGTGATTTGAATAATGTGCACCATCAAATAAAACAGATAGTAGTTCCAGCAAACAGAGCCGTCAAAGCCGAACGCAGTCTTGTATGTTGATGAGGTTGTTTACAAGTGCTTGAAGAGAGTTATTTGATTTTATTCGTTCATTATAAAACCATTGCACAATAAATTTAGCCCGTCAAATTAACTTTTTATGCAAATCGACATTTGTATGCATTATAATGAAAATGAAACCTAAACTCTACTGTCTGAGTCTCGGGTTTTCTTTGTTGGGTTTTTTATTATTTTATTTTTTTATTTTTTATTTTTTTGCTTTTTTGGGGGGGGGTTGTTCTCAGCATTTATTAACATTTCAAATGAAATAACTATATACATGAAAAAGCTATAAAGACAGGTAAGCTTCAATTTGTATGCAATTTGTATATTTACCAATATTCTTGCCAGTCTATCTAATCGTATATAGATCCTACAACTGTCTGATAATGATAGCATGTGTTTCTGTTGATTTGATAGCGTGTGTGTGTGTGTGTGTGTGTGTGTGTGTGTGTGTGTGTGTGTGTGTCCTTATTGCTATAGATCGTGCAATTATAAAGTCAATAAAATGCTGCAAATATTTGTATTTAAAATATTGTTGCAAAATTATCTTTTCTAATTTTTTGCAATTGTTTAAACTTGTTAGCTTTTAATTATGCAACCTCTTGGAACAAAGATATCGTTAACCGCTATTTAATAATAATAATAATAATAATAATGATAATAATAATAATAATAATAACGATGAAGAAATTGTAATTTAATACTGAAACCTATACATCATTATCATCGTCTTCTTCGTCGACATCATCAGTAAAACATCCGTTTTGTTGATTTGCGACCTTTTAGATGAATACCTAACATAATGGTCATACACAAGACGTGGAATCATCAAAATAAATAAACTTTAACTTGCATTTCTTCAAAAATAAAATTATTCTATGAAATTTTCATGTGATAAAGGGAAAACCAATATTGCGATCTAGAAATATTTTTTTGTAATTAAGCAAATTAATTAAGCGTTAGATAGCCAGCTATATATAACAACTACATGATGATAAAGATATCCAATACTCAAATAGACTTTTGAACTAAACTGGTTGTACGGGATATATAAATAATGTATAATGACTGGACTGAAACACTGAGACATTGACAACTCTGAGAGACCCTCTCTGTGTACCTGTTGAGTGTAGCTGTTGCAGAAATGGTTCAGTTCTCCAAGCCAAAGATCGATCATGACCAGTAATACGATTCTTAATAAACTGACTGAAGGGTAGACATGTATCTATTTTGGTCGTTGCTATTAACCGTCAATACATTGTTTTCTTCTCTGTACGATTTTATTTAAAATGTGCAGAATAGTATATATGACGCTCCCACAACTCTAAAAGCAGTCGATTTTATTTATCTAGTTTCGAAAATAAACTACAGAGACTGATTGCGCTGTTTCTGCTATGTTATGGTATTCTCACCAACAGCGCGGCAGAAACAAACGCAACAGTCCGGATTGTTGTTGTTATTTAAGGTTGAACGCCATTTCGAGCACATGTTAGGTTGCACAGGAAGAACTAGGAAAAATCAAGGGAAGAATCACCGACCCAAGGGACACTACAGGCAAGCTTTCTCATATACCCACGATGGCCGAGCCTGGGACTCGAATCCATGCTGACATAGGCGAGATGCCGGTGATCTGTAAAGGCGAGCACCTCTGACCACTCGGCCACCCGGACAATTACTGCAAAAATCAGACGCTTTCTATTTCATCTTCTACTTTAAAGATGCATCCTTAATTACCTGCACAGCGAATGAAAATATTCCGCATTTAGTCTTGAGCGTACGTCAGCAAAAATGTAGAAAATGCCATATAAATTTATTTTATGTTAATCTTGTGCAGAATTAAAAACAATAAGAAGACTTAAAAGTATGAATAAAATAGCTGATAACTATTCAACAGACATGGAGCACAATAACCTATTTATCACGACCTTCCTGAAAATAACTTTGTTCTCTGGATACACTTAACCAAATATAATAGTGTTCCCAAGAGGAGACAGACTGACCTAACTCAACCGGGGAAATCGAATTTAGTGAAAAGAAGAATCACACTATGAATTCTAAGTTCGAAAAGGCCATACAAATTTTGAATATTGAATAACAAAGGCTTAAATTGTATTTGCATAGCATGTAGAGTCCATGGACTAAAAGTCTAAAGAAATGCGAGAGCTAATTCCCCACTGAACCACTGTCTAAATATATTTACATAACCAAACCTTAACGCTAATAAAGGGAACAGATCTGAGATCTCTCTGCGTCTATTCAAAGACTGACATAATTATTCATTGTAGAAATCGCATAAAATTGCAACTTTCTTTTTTCCTTGTTCAAATAGTATTATATAACATCAGTTAGCTACAGTAAGTAAAAATGTTACAAACACAAAATGGATGTGTATATATATATATATATATAATATATATATATATATATATATATGCAGTATATATAGCAGCATATATATAATATATATATATATATATATATATATATATCTGTTTTAGGTTGAGGTTGATATGCATTTTTTGTATGTATGGGCAAATACATAGAAAAGTGTATGAAACAGTATCCTGTCATTAACTATTCATAAAACAGTAGCTGAAGAAGTACTTAAATATTAGTCAAATTATTAAAGGTGAAACATCATTGATTCCTCATAACACCTACAGCAAGAACAAATGCATAGTACTGAGTAAATATTTTCACTATGTCAGAGTTACTGATCTTACATCGAAATTCAGACACACAAATCCTGCAAAGCTGAATTCTAGCAGATCGATCGTAAATGACAATCGACTAGTAGAGGTTTATAAACACTTTCCTTTCGTTATTTTTCATCTTGTGTATAAACTCTCCTCGGAAATACATTTCTGCTCCAGTCTAGAATCTTTTGAGGCTGGAGTATCAGACGTTCGGCTTTAAAAGAAACAAGATCTGGTGTTATCATTTTAGTTGACAAATCTAAATTCTCTTATGATTCTTTAATTTAGTCTACAGACACTAGCATCCCTATTATCTTTATCAGTGTAGGATGGGAGTTAAAGGAAGAGGAAGATGGGCTGATAGTCTAAGACTCACTGAGATAACAAGTGATATCGATAGAGTTAGAATTAAAATTCACGTCATTTAATTTGCGCGGTAAACGTTGATTTTCCAAAAGCGGACCCCCTTAACCATATAGGACACATAATAATTTATTATAAACAGATCTTCAGACTCACTATGTCCTTTTAATAATAACCCTTTGGTCAAGCTAAGGACAATAAAGGGTGGGCATCGAAAGAAAATATTCGGCCATAAAACAGATTATGTACAGCCAACAATATTTGTTTTACTGAGAAGGTTACGTACGGTTCATTGCTGGACGTTTAATAATGCTAAATGTCAGTGAATTCAAAAGAAACTTTGAAGACAATGGAGCGAGGAAGCACTTCTGATTGTGTATTTAGAACTAAATACCTTCTTTGCTTTTGTGACAACAAATCTATATTTGCCAAACGCCATCGATATCTAACCTGATTAACTTAAGTGAGTAATTATGTATGTATGTATATATTTTATGTGTTTTGTTGATTTTTATTTATTTTGTTTCTAGTTTTTGTTATTTATTTCAGTAACACAAGTAAGCATATTGGTATGGATGCAATTGTGGCAATGACACACGGCGGTATCGGACTCAGGCTATGCATGTATGTATGTATGTATGTATGTATGTATGTATGTATGTATGTATGTATGTATGTATGTAGCTAGCTAGCTAGCTAGGTAGGCAGTGAAGCAGGTAAGTAGTTACATATGTAGGTACGTATGGAGGTATACTGATAGCTGGGTAGGTCAGTAGGTTAAATAGTTTGTCTCTTCTTACTATCATTATCATGCAATGGTCTCGAAGTCATTTGTTGCAGGGGCTTTGGGTGTCCGAGTGGTCTAAAGGGCTCTCCTTTTCCAATCATTGCCATCTCACCTATGTCTGCTGGGGTTCGAGTCTCTGGCTCTACAAATATGTGTATTTGAGAAAGTTTGCCAGTAGCTTCCCTTGGGTCGGTGGTGCTTACCGGGGTTTACCCGGGTTCTTCCTCACCGGTTATACTGGCAGCCATGTATAGCATGTTATACGCTGAAAAATGAAGTTAGTTAAACCCAAATCAACAAAACAATTTGTTGCATTTTTTCCCTTCTTGTACACTATATATATATATATATATATATATATATATATATATATGGTATATATGTTATATATATAGTATATATATAGAGTATATATATATATATATATATATATATAGTGTTGGAGTTATTATAAGCATATATATATATATATATATATAATTGCAAATTCATAGAGATAATGAAACCGTGTTAAACCTCGTACGCAAAAGATTAACTGATAGTGACTATATACTTCTAGGTAAAGTACTTAAGTCTTGTCCCAAACCAAAATATCACAATAAAATTACAATAGCTGGAGAAATTTTTTATTTTTCTAGACGCCTGAAATTAAAGGATTTTTGTAAGATAAAGCATACAATTCTGAGGGGAATCAAATTCGTTTTACTCTTAAAATATGGGTTAATTCAACACAAATATCTTTTACGCCACCTGGTGGACGTGACTCCCATTTATAATTTTACATCGAAGCTATCACAAAAGAGATATCGCATGATAATCTTCAAAAGTATAGTAATATTTTTAAGGATGAAATTGAGTCTTTGCATAGTCTAATTAATGACGAGAGTATTGGGATTAAAAAGGCTGATAAATCCAACACTATTATTCCATGACGACTACGTTAAAGAAGTTGAAAGTCAATTAAATGATGGAAAATACTGCAAAAATTAACGAAGACCCATCATTATAAAATAAATCGGAAATGTCCACGTGCATTGATGAAATCGCTAAGAATAATAATTCCGTATATGAATAATTTCATATTTTCCTCTCTGAAAATACGTACACCTCAAGTGTACATATTAACCAAAACTCATAAAAATCATGACCATAGTTTACCTTTAAATTATCAAGGACGACCCATTATATCAGGTTGAAATTCATATACTGAAATTCTATCCAAATTTATTGATAGTATTTGTGGGGCATTGGTTATGGTTGGGGTGGGGTGCTCCCAATATTTTATTTGAACTATTATAGAAGTCCCACCCAGGCTCGATATTGGTTGATTAAATTAGTGAAAGATAGATGCAAAGTATCCAGCCCTCCAGTCAGCAATGCCGACGGTTAGATGGTTAAATATACAAAAAAAGGTTGAAATTCAATGAATAACAATTTAATAACAATTCAATGATCAAATGACTCTAATTCCCAATTACACTCCTTCCGCTCGACCCTTCAATAGCCTATTGCATCACTTGATTAGCAGTGTGAGGTCGATTTGCACCTGTCCTTGTATTCTACTCATATGTGGCATTCTTCTCTCTCCTATTTCTCCCAATTTCTTCTCCTCTTCCTCCGCGACTTTCTCCAAATTCCTTCTCCTCCTCCTCGACTATCTCTATACTCCTTCTCTTCCTCCTCCACTTTCTCCTCCAGACTCCTTTCCTCCTCCTCAACCTTCCCTCCACCGACTAGATTACTGTCAACTTCGACTGTTCGGCTAGTCTCAATTCCGTCTCCACCTCTTGGAGACTCGGGACTCAACGGAACCAGAAGTTCTCTGTACCCTAAAAAGCTTCCTTTTCGAAGCTTTGTATTTCCTTAGAATCTACCCCTAAGTTTTACCGCCAAATTACGAGTGGCTCTTCTCGGAGTAACCCTGCTGCTCAACAATCGGTCTAGATGAAACTAACATTTCATTTACAAGTTCTGAAACGTATCATTCAGGACGAATATTACAATTCGTCCTGAATGACAAGTTTCAGAACTTTCGACTATACATACATACATACATACATACATACATACATACATACATACATACATACATATATATATATATATATATATATATATATATATATATATATATATATATATATATATATATATATATATATACTATATATATATATATATATATATATATATATATATATATATATATATATATATATATATATATATATATAAAGAGAGAGAGAGAGAGAGAAGCCACTCGTGGCAACACAACAGAATTCCACTTCAGGAGTGAAATATATCCTTATATCCACTAAAAAAACGTAGATTTTCTTTTTATTATATATTCTTTTGATGGTAAGAATGTTGATTTACTTCAACATTCTCTGTTTTGTGCCAAATCTGCATTACTACATCTAGAAAAAGAAGATGGGAGTTAAAATAACAACTTAATTTTTTCAATATTTAATCACGAATTTGTTTCCTCAAAAATGTGTACTGTTTGTTCTACAGATATGCAATAACAAATACAGTACTGTATGAGTGGCACATAGGAACAGGTCATGTAGTTCAGTCGCTTTCATTTTCCTTAATTCTTGTAGAATACTAATTCTATAAAGCTAATATCTGAAGTCTACTTTTTGCTGTCTGGAGTTCGTTGTTATGTACTTCTTGATGGTACCTCGTCGATAGCATAAATGTAGCTAATGGGTCTACACTGACACATCTTCTGATCTGTACTTCGTGATGGAGAGAGAGAGAGAGAGAGAGAGAGAGAGAGAGAGAGAGAGAGAGAGAGAGAGAGAGAGAGAGAGAGAGAGAATAAATAGTAACAGAAGAAGAAAAATGAAAAAAAAAACTACAGGTTTCAATAAGATATATAAGAGGAAATATATTGAATATATTTCCTAAATAGGAGGACAAAAGTAGTTCCGAACTGAATGTGGTATAGCCACTTTGGCGATATCAACTCATTATATATCTTGCTGTGGAGGCGAGCAATGTAGTCCTGAAGAGGGCTGCTCGGACGCTCAGATGGCTGCCGAACTCCCATGCTACTTCGGTCATAGGAAGACGACCCTATAGCCTGAGCCGCCTGCATGCAGGGTTGTTACTACGGCTGCCAGTGAATCCACACCTGCCTCTTCGCCACTTCCCCGTCGCCGCAGGACTTGCAGGATGATGGAATGGGATAATGATCTGGTGAAGTCATGACTTGCGCGTGAGAATTGGATTTCAGTGAGGAGGAGTTGCGCACTCGTCGACCTCACTCTCTCGTCTCCGCATATCTAGGTCCAGTGGCAAGACAGAGTCGAGACGGCTGGAGATAGGGGGGATGCAGTGGATGGCCAGCAGTGTCTAATGGTGTCTCACTGTGCCCTAGTCGCGTTCCACGTCGCTTGCTGTAACCGCCTTTCTGCCCGTTGACCAGCTGGTGGTTCCTCCGCGCAGTCCGCCGGGTCCAGTCTTCACATGCTTAGGTAGACAAACCTAGATCACCGAGGGTTTAAGACCCGACGGCTACCCTCAACCTGGTTTAGCCGGCTAGTCGAAGCCGTTGCCCGTGGTGTGGCCGCTGCGCATGCTACAGCTACTGGGAGCCACAGGTGAGAGCTGAGTGACAGGTGGGGACCAAAGGTGGACTAGCTACCCCATGGGAGTACGACTGCTACCCCGCCAGAGGTACCACCCCTCCCTGAACACCCCATACACACACATATATATATGTGTGTGTGTGTGTGTGTGTGTGTGTGTGTGTGTGTGTGTGTGTGTGTGTGTGTGTGAATAATATACTAAGAGATGTATACATTTTTCATTAATAGGAAACGAGACTTGCCGAGTTTCCTTTTATTGAAAAATTGATACAACTAGTGGTATGTCATTGATACAGCGTATATAGTATACTAATATTTTATTTATATCACATACAAATACACATATTTGCCCTTTGAACGGAGCTAGATTGACTACAGGCAACTGTGTATCGACCGAGTGAATGAACTACTCACATGCCCGCAGTGTGTCTGCTAGAAAATGTAGTTCTTTGCCTTTTGTTACTGTATCACAATCACCTTTGCATATTGATAAGCTGATTGCTTTCTTCTATTTTTTGAGTGTGTATTTTTATTCACATTGATTAAATCAAATATAAGACACACTTATAATTTAAACATAAAAGATGGCTTTAATGAAGAAAGTAGAGCACTACAAACACTGAAAGCTCAGCAATTCATGTACCGGCGCATGGAAATGCGAAATGACGAACCAACAAGAGGTAATTAAAATATTTAATATAGTTACAGTTGATCTAAGTCATTATTCTGCTTTACTTAAAATTACTACCGACCATAAAGTTCTCTCTCTCTCTCTCTCTCTCTCTCTCTCTCTCTCTCTCTCTCTCTCTCTCTCTCTCTCTTCCATTGGTCGGTTTTTGATTTAACTTTTACTATCATTCATAGGTCCAGAGACATCGTAGTATGACACAAGCGAAAATCCAAACGAAAATCCTCAACGCTCGTCTTTTCATGGATTTTCGCCTGTATCTTCCTACCATGATCGAGAGAGAGAGAGAGAGAGAGAGGGGGGGGGGAGCCTTTGGAGGTTTTCATATTTACTTAATAATAATCGATTTTTAGAACATTATAATAGGTTTAAGAAAAAACAACAACGATAACAATAAAGCACTAAATACAATACAGTATGTGAGCCTTGTAACCAAGAAATTTACCGTATATTGTCGACAGGCTACTGGAACTTTGTATCATTGGTTATACAAACACTCTCGATTAATCCCAAGAAAAGTGTACACATACCATTACGACAAACCATATTCTTGTAGGTTACTTGGTGTAAGTTCAGTTTTAAGGTTTACATCCAACCCAAATTCTCTTTCACTCTTACTCCAGATTTCTGCATAATTTGTCCCTTATGCATGAGAGGGGAGGGGGGAACGGAAAGCAGAAAGAATTGCGATAAAATTGTGTGCCATATTAAATTCATTAAGAAAACGGGGATTATTAATACCTTTTATCGTTATTTGCATACGTCACTAATGATTAACGAGCGGAAATTCATCACTGATCTAGAATCAACAGCACACAGTTGGAAGAATGTTAATATATACGTATTACTGCGCCATGGGCGGATCGCAATTTGATATTTCAATAGTATTGGTATATCAAATTGCTTTATATCAACACTTTAAA